>VZTM01002757.1:0-24752 GCA_013400555.1 Jacana jacana | reverse complement strand
GGACGTTTACTGATGCCTGCTGGTGGTGAACCTTGTCCTGGGAGCCTGATAGACTGTATACTTTTATTTTTCTCTTTCTTTTATAGTTTTTTTTTCTTTTTATTATTTATTATATATCATTATTATTTATATTTTCATTAAAGTAGTTTAGTTTTTATCTAAACTCCTGAATCTCTTTAATCCCTTCCTCTCCTCTCTTTTCCTTAGTGGGGAAGGGAGGGGTCTGATTGGTCAATCTGTCTGATTGGTCAAAACCAAGACAGATTTATTGGCGCCCAACATGGGGCATGACAGTGGTACAATTAGAGTTCTGATAGATTGTTTGAATAGTTTGAATTCCAGAGGCTTCTTATCACCACGGGAGGTGCTGGCTCCGCCCAAGCTCACTCATCAGCCCTCTGAGTGATAGATGTATGTTAGTTTGAAACCCAGTACTGGAATTGCTGAAGGTAAAGAGGCAGTGAACTCTACATGGCTGGGCCTGGGTATTTACAGCATTTAGGATCCTGTTCTCTCCTATTCAAATAATTTGAATGTTCATGCAGTAACCCCCTACATGCATAATACTGCCTCAAAACATTACTCTCCGCTACTGCTAGAGAACAAACCTGAAAGGAAGTACTCTTGTAGCAATGCACAGAAATGCAGCTGGAAGAGAAACAACTTGTTTCTGTTATTACTTTCCAAGCAAGATATCTTTTAAATACTCTAATAAGTTTCTTGGACCCATATGCAGCTTTCCAAATGTTGAAATAGCTGTACCAACATTTGCAGAGAAAAAAATGAGCGCCTAAATAGTTTGCAGACTTCTGAGATGTGAGTGGTCCTTAATGACNCCCATTTCCTCTTGTCCTCTCACTGGGCACCACTGAAAAAAGACTGACCCCATCCTCTGACATCCACCCTTTAAGTATTTCTAGGTTTTGATCAGATCCCCCCCCTCAGTCTTTTCCAGACTAAAACCACCCAAGTCCCTCATCCTTTCTTCATGAGAGATGCTCTAGGCCCCTAATCATCTTTGTGGTCCTCCGATGTATCCTCTCCATGAGTTCCCTGTCCTTCTTGAACTGGGTCAAGGACTTTTTTAGCTTCCCATAGAAGCTGAGAGGGAGCATAGACAGAATAAGCTGGCCAAAGGAATACTCCATAACACAGATGCCATGCTCAGTATATAAATGGGAGTTGGACAGGGAGCAGGGATCTGCAATCACTGCTTGGGATGGGATGGGCAATCAATCATCAGATGGCGAGAGCAACTCGTGTTGTATTACTTTATTTTGCATATTCTTTTACTTTATTATTATTATCATCATCATCATCATTCCTTTTCCATTATTATGCTATTAAACTGTCTTTTTCTCAACCCATGAGGGTTTTTTTCCCTTTTCTCTCCTTTTCTCCCTATTCTCCCTACCCTACTGAGAGGGGGAAGCGAGCCAGTGGCTGTATCCTAGTTGCTGGCTGTGTTTAAACCATGACAACCAGGCACTCTGGCAAGGCTAAACATAGACTGCATTATCTTAAACCATAGTTATTTTCAGTCCTGTCCCTTCTCTTTTTTTCTAAGAGTGCATGGCTGTTCTAGTGTTCATCGTCACTCACCAAGGGACAGCTCTGGTGCAGGTAACTCTGCAAGGGAGTGGGTATTCATGGCAAAAAAGTTTTTTTTTTCCTGAGCTTTCTGTAACCAGGAAAAAGCTGGGAGAGTGCAGGAGCCTTCGAGAGGAGGGAGCCAGCAGCTCACAGGAGGGTTGCTGATGAGGTGGGGGCAGGGCCAGCAGTAACAGCACCCACCCCACTCCCACAAAAGGTAGCCCTAGGGAGTGCTGCGACCAGAGTGGGTGACCAGAGCATGGTGCGGCAGGCCACACAGAAGGGCATTGAAGCTGTACCACCTTGACCAGGGAGCCATGGTATCCACCTGGCAGAAAGCCTTGGCCTCACCAAGCTCTGCACCCAGCAGGTCTGATGCAGCTTCCCAGACAGAGCTCTCATGGGAGCACACTGCCACACAGGTGTCAGGGGTGTGCCCTACCCTTATGCCAGAATCAGATAGCAGCAGTGAGCATGCCTGTGGGAGGTGTGCCCAGGTAGAGGAACTCTTCTGCCTAGTGATGGAGTTCCAGGAGGAGGTAAGTAGATTGAGAACCATCAGGGAGTGTGAGAGGGAAAAAGACTGCTGAAGTCACAGCCTACCTCCCCTGAATCAGTTCCAACAGGCAGAAAGGCCACATGATACAGAGGATTCCCTGTCCTTTCTCTACCTGGCCAAAAAGGTAACTTAGAGGATAGGGGGCTATGGGAACAAGTTCCTGCCTGGTGAAGCAGGTATGTCTCCCCAGTAACTCCCCCACCTTCTCAAGTACCTTTGAAAAATNTACTTTGAGCTGACTGTAAAAGGCCTCATCAACTTCCCCATCCTGAACAGGTAGCCTGTAATAAACTCCCACAACAGTGTCACTCATATTGGCCTGCCCCTTAATCCTTACCCACAAGCTCTTGACTCTCTTTTCATCTACCCCCAGGGAGGGCTTTAGGGACATCTCCTCACTCTATCAATTCCTTAACATGCCTCTCCTTACTTGCCTGTCCCTTCTGAACAGCCTGTAGCCCTCAATAGCCACACTCCAGTCATAGGATTCATCCCACCAGGTTTCAGTAATGGCCACTATATCATAGCTTCAACAATTTTCATATGAATACCTTGACCTGCTCTGCATATTAAGCATTATCTCCCTCGCTTGCCTGCGCTTTCTCCCTAGCCTACCCTCTCTCCTTCTTGCCTTCTCTTCCTAGCTCTCCCTCCACTTCCCTCTTACTCCCTTTCTCTCTCTTGTCTTCTCTTTCTCACTCCTTCTTGCCTGCTCTTAGTGATATCAAAACCTCTATGATTGTAATTCTGTAAATCATTTGGGTAAATGATTCTTGACAATACAATGGGATAGAAAGAACAACGAGACCTAAAACCAGGTACCAGAAACTTCAGTGGGCCAATTGCCCAAGAAACTTGGCTATAATGCATGAAATGCGTCCTTAAGGTGAACTTGACTAATCATAATATGAAAACCACTCCTCTAGAAGTTAGGATATCTGCCTCCACTTGATCACCCTCACCCACTCAGCCTGTGCAGTAGAGACATTGTACCTTTAATTGAAGACGAGGACATTTTACACCAATCAGCTTCAAGATAAGGAATTATGAGCACCAGTAAAAAGTTGATAAACAATTAATATGTTAATTATGCTAATTTACAATGTATAAATGAATGAGTGTTCCAATTTTGTGTGTGTTAGATGTGTGGAGATCCCCCCTAGCGCCCCTTTCTGTGCAGAACTGCTAATAAATAGCTAATACCTCAACTCTGTGTGTTATTGGCTTGCACACCAGGTAAACAATCCCATGAGTTTTGGGACAACATTAGTCTCCTTCTCACCCCTTCTCTCACCTCTTTGACCCCTCTCTTGCCTTCTCTTGCTCACCTTCTCTCTCACTCCGATTCTCTTGCCCTCTCTCACTCTCACAGTTTCTACCCCCTCCTCCACCTTGCATGGGTGCCTTCTCTCTCTCACACTCTCTCATGCTTTCTTTCCCTTCATTCCTTTTGTATTTACATTTGCTCTCTTTAGTTGCATGCTGTACCACTTGGTCAGGTCCTTTTCTCATAGGTACGGAATTAGTTGTTTTGACTCTGGACGTACTAAGTATCCTTAGATTAGACCTACAAAACTGTTAGACCAAGTTTTTTACAAACTGAGATTTGTCCATTCGTGCTAGATGGTTTTTATTGAAGTAAAACATTTAATTTCTGACTTTGCAATGGTATGATTTAGAAATTCAGACTTACTTTATTCCAGATGGAAAGCTTTTAAGCATTAGATTTTTTTTAATTAAAAAAAATAATGAAAATAATTAATTCATCAAGTGCCGTTGATCAGCTTTTTTAGACCTACCTGTGTTACCTTTCCTTACCTGGAAGATCAAATCTTGTTCTTGATAAGTTTGAAACTAATACTTTGTTATTAGTTGAGACAACTTTCCAAAATGTCAGTTGTGTTAAGTGATATGGGATGGTTTTATATTTTGAAATATATATATGAGCTGGTGCTATTTTTTTTTAGTTTGTTTTAAAGATGGATTTGAAAACTATGCCAAATTAGAATAAGTGCTTCCTATTGCCTCTGAATCATCTTTCAATTTTGTAATGTATGTGGATGTATATATAGTGATGTACATATGTATGCAGATTCTAGGGCAACAGATTAACGACTTCACTCTTCCTGATGTTAACCTGATTGGAGAGCACTCTGATACTGCAGAGCTTGGGAGAATGCTTCAGCTTATTTTGGGATGTGCTGTGAATTGTGAACAGAAGCAAGGTATTACATTTTCAAATTATGTTTTGCTTCCAGGGCAGTTAATGAAAATCTAACTTGCTTTTTGAATAACTGAGAGAAAATGACAGGTTGCTATGAGAGACAAATTTACTTTTTCTAAATCATAACACTTCTTTATTTTACAGACAATAAGTGCTGTTATGTTTTGAGCTTTACTAATTTTGCAGGCTGGAAATGTGGAATTGATTTTGCTTTCAACATGCATATTTTTAGATTGGATTCCCTGAGCTGAAAAGGGACTTGACAAATGAAAAGTCTTGTCTCAAACCTTTAACTATTCACGTGTGAGTGAGCTCTGTGAAGTAAAGAATCAACAAATGTAATTTACACGTCCTTCACTATGGTGTTCAGGAATGTATCCCAATATCTCATTGCATGTCAGAGAGCCTTTGTTGTCACCAGTGCCATCTACTGACAACTGAGACACTAGGGTTTCAGAAACTTCTGCACATTGTCAGCACTGGAGTATGAGAAGCTGAAGGCTAGGCAGGATATCCCAAGGACATCTAAAGTGTCACTAGAGGCCTATATTTAATCTACTGGATTCCACCTCAGCAGTTACTGGAAAACACTTCTAATTCCTCTGGCTTCTGCGGCACCAGTTGAGGTTGGAAGGGACATCTAGAAGTCGTCTGGTTCAATGCTCAAGCAGGGCCACCTAGAGATGGTTGCCCAGGATCATGTCCAGATGGGTTTTGAACATCTCCAAGTATGGCGATTGCACAACCTCACTAGGCAACCTGTTCCAGTGCTCAGTGACCATCAGAGTGAAAAAGTGTTTTCATTTTTTTGAAAGGGTCCAGCAGAAGACCAAGAAGATGATCAGAGGGATGGAGCAAACGAGACCAAGTTGGGTAGGAGTGTTGACATGCTTGAGGGTAGAAAGGCTTTGCAGAGGGATTGGGACAGTCTGGATCAATGGGCCGAGGCCAATGGTATGAAATTAAACAAGGTCAAGTACCAGGTCCTGCACTTGGGTCACACCAACCCCATGCAGTGCTACGGGCTTGGGGAAGTATGGCTGGAGGGCTGCCTGGCAGAAAAGGACCTGGGGGTGTTGGTCGACAGCTGGCTGAACATGAGCCAGCAATGTGCCCAGGTGGCCAAGAAGGCCAATGGCATCCTGGCCTGTATCAGCATTAGTGTGGCCAGCAGGACTAGAAAAGCAATCGTCCCCCTGTACTTGGCACTGGTGAGGCCGCATCTTGAGTACTGTGTCCAGTTCTGGGCCCCTCACTACAGGAAAGATATTGAGATTCTGGAGCAGGTTGAAAGAAGGGCAACAGAGCTGGTGAGGGATCTGGAGAACAAGTCTTATGAGGAGCAGCTGAGGGAACTGGGGTTGTTTAGACTAGAGAAAAGGAGGCTGAGGGGAGACGTTATCACTCTCTACAACTACCTGAAAGGAGGTTGTTAGAGGGGTGGGGATCCGTCTCTTCTCCCAAGTAACAAGGGATAGGACAAGCAGAAATGTCCTCAAGTTGTGCCAGGAAGTTCTTGGAATGTGCTGATGATAACTTTCTTCTTCAAATGATTAAGGAGCCAACGAGGAAAGGAGCTGTGCTGGACCTTGTCCTTACCAACAAGGAGGGGTTGGTGGGGAATGTCAAGCTCAAGGGTAGCCTAGTCTGCAGCAATCATGAAATGATAGAAGTCAAGATTCTTAGGGCAGCGAGGGGCGTGTGCAGCAAGCTCGCTACCCTGGACTTCAGGAGAGCGGACCTTGGACTCCTGAGAGACCTGATTGGCAGGGAAGCATGGGAAAAAGAACTAGAGAGGAGAGGGGCCCAAGAAATCTGGATAGTATTCAAGGATCACCTCCTCCAAGCTCAGGAGAGGTGCATCCCAACAAAGAGGAAGTCAGGCAAAATAGCCAGAAGGCCTGTGTGGATGAACATGGAACTGCTGGATGGGCTCAAGACTAAAAAGGGGGCCTATAGAGGGTGGAAGCAAGGACAGGTAGACTGGGCGGAATATAGAGAAACTGTCTGAGTGGACAAGAACCAGATCAGGCGAGCGAATGCCCAGAAAGCACTGAATCTAGCCAGGGATGTCAAAGACAATAATAAAAACTTCTATAGATATATCAGGGACAAAGGCAAGACTAGGGAAGATGTGGGCCCTCTCCGGAAGGAAACGGGCGACCTGGCCACCCAGGATATGGACAAGGCTGAGCTACTGAATGACTTTTTCACCTCAGTCTTCACTGGCAAGGGCTCAAACCACACTGCCCATGTCACGGAAGGTAAAAACAGGGGCTCTGAGAAAGAAGAACTGCCCACAGTAGGAGATCAGGTTTGAGACCACCTAAGGAACCTGAAGGTGCATAAGTCCATGGGACCTGACGGAATCCATCCGGAATCCACGGGTCCTGAGGGAGCTGGTAGATGAAGTTACTAAGCCACTTCCCATCATATTTGAGAAATTGTGGCAATCTGGCAAGGTTCCCACTGACTGGAAAAAGGGGAACATTACTTGGATATTCAAAACAGGAAAAAAAGAAGACCAAGGGAACTATAGGCCAGTCAGTCTCACCTCTGTGCCCAGGAAGATCATGGAGAAGATCCTCCTGGAATCTCTTCTAAGGCACATGGAAAATAAGGAGGTGACTGGAGACAGCCAACATGGCTTCACCAAGGGCAAATCGTGCCTGACCAATTTGGCGGCCTTTTACAATACTGCCACAGACTTGGTGGACAAGGGCAGAGCAACAGATATCATCTACCTGGACTTATGCAAATCATTTGACACTGTCCCGCATGACATCCTGGTCTCAAAATTGGAACGGGTCCAGCAGAGAGCCACGAAGATGACCAGAGGGCTGGAGCACCTCTCCTATGAAGACAGGCTGAGAGAGCTGGGCTTGTTCATTCTGGAGAAGAGGAGGCTCCGGGGAGACCTTATTGCAGCCTTCCAGTATCTGAAGGGAGCCTATAGGAGAGCTGGAGAGGGACTCTTTTGTCAGGGAGTGTAGCAATAGGACGAGAGGTAATGGTTTTAAACCGAAAGAAGGGAGATGTAGATTAGATATTAGGAAGAAGTTCATTACCGTGAGGGTGGTGAGGCACTGGAACAGGTTACCCAGGGAAGTTGTGGATGCCCCCATCCCTGGAAGTGTTCAAGACCAGGCTGGATGGGGCTTTGAGCAACCTGGTCTAGTGCAGGGGTTGTAAGTCGATGATCTTTAAGGTCCCTTCCAACTCTAGTGATTCTATGATTCTATAATTCTATGATTCTAATGCTATGATGCAAATGTATTTTAAAATCTCTTCTTTGTTTTTTCCCCATACAATAACAATATTTTGTTACAAACATATTTGTGTGCACATAAGGAGTTGCAATTGTATGAATTCTTTGCAGGATAAGAAACCCAACTTTAGGATGAAGGGTTTCTTTGTTTCTCCTTTTGAAACAAGACAAACTTGAGCGAGGTCAAATTAATCTTGTCTATAAGCACAAAGGGTGCTCTTGTATGCAAATCCGAAGGGAAGAAGAACAAACATGAATCTTAGAAATTTGCAAACACTGAAAACCAGATGGGAATGGTCGTTTATTTGCACATTCTAAGGCTTGGGTGGACTAAAAATATGAGTTAACTTACTGGATTTCAGGAGTAACAGTTTCCACTGCTGGACTGTCTGAAGGTTCATGGCTTCCCAGGGGCATCAGTGCTGTGTCAGGAAAAGAAAGAGAGATAAAATTTACCAGGAAGAACAGTAACTTTCTTTTATAAGACCAGGAATAAACTTTGTTGTCCAAGTTGATAGAGTAATGCTCTTGAGTAACTAGGAAATAATATAATTGTCAGGCCTCTAGCAAGAAGGAAAGGCAAGCACAAAACAATCTGGAGAAAAATCACTGTTCCTATTTTCAACCATTCTGGAGAAGTTATTTTATGGTGGATGGTTTACTCATTGTTTTATATAAGAATTAAAAAGCAATGGAACACATGGAAATAAATTGCAATACATGAACAATCATGTAGGCATTGGGAAGCTGTTACATAATATTATTTGGAGATGAGAGAGATGTTGAACATGACTATTCAGAAATCAAATTCCTAGGGTAGGGAGAAACATTTTTGAAACCCACCATATTTGGGAAGAGACTAAACATGAAAAATTTCAGTCAGACTGAGTTTCGAGAGTTCATAAGCATTTGAAAACAAATACCAAAAGCGGGTTTTGAGTTTAGCTGAATTTCAGGCTTATTATCTGCTAAATAAAGACATATAGAGTATTCTCCAGAAGACCTCTGTGCATTTTAGATAAGATGCATTTAATCTCCTTTTTTGTTTCTTACCTGTAGTGGTGAGTTGACCCTCCTGTGCTTGTACACATCGAAGCTCTTCAATAGTTTCTTTTAAAGAATCTCTTTCCGCTCTTAATCTCTGAATAATAGGAACAACAATAACATTAATCCAGGCACTACAAATCCATCCTTAACACTAAGTAGATTACCACAAGGCATAGGATCCACGCTTAAAAATAATTTATACGCAACTTTCATGTCAATGCATTTCAACTTATTTCAGAACAGAATAAAGACCAACTACTTCCTGGAAACAGCAATTCCGTAAGAAGGCTTGCTTCTGCATATTACACTTGTTGGGATAATATATCAGAAAATAAGCTTACAGAATCACATAATGGTTGAGGTTGGAAGGGACCTCCGGAGGTCATCTGGTTCAATGCTCAAGCAGGGCCACCTAGAGACGGTTGCCCAGGATCATGTCCTGTCCAGATGGCTTTTGAACATCTCCAAGTATGGAGATTACACAACGTCACTGGGCAACCTCTTCCAGTGCTCAGTCACCTTCACAGTGAAAAAGTGTTTTCTGCTGTTCAGACAGAACCTTTTGTTTTTCCATTTGTGCCCATTGCCTCTTGTCTTGTCACTGGATACCACTGAAAAGAGCCTGGCTCCATCCTCTTTGCACCCTCCAATAGCTCCATATTTCTCTTGTACTGAGGAGCCCAGAACTGGACACAAGACTCCAGCTGTGGCCTCACCAGTGCTGAATAAAGAGGAAGGATCTCTTCCCTCAACCTGCTAGCAACACTCCTCCTAATGCAGCCCAGGATGCCATTTACCCTTTTTGCTGCTGCCAGGCNAATGGTTGAGGTTGGAAGGGACCTCCGGAGGTCATCTGGTTCAATGCTCAAGCAGGGCCACCTAGAGACGGTTGCCCAGGATCATGTCCTGTCCAGATGGCTTTTGAACATCTCCAAGTATGGAGATTACACAACGTCACTGGGCAACCTCTTCCAGTGCTCAGTCACCTTCACAGTGAAAAAGTGTTTTCTGCTGTTCAGACAGAACCTTTTGTTTTTCCATTTGTGCCCATTGCCTCTTGTCTTGTCACTGGATACCACTGAAAAGAGCCTGGCTCCATCCTCTTTGCACCCTCCAATAGCTCCATATTTCTCTTGTACTGAGGAGCCCAGAACTGGACACAAGACTCCAGCTGTGGCCTCACCAGTGCTGAATAAAGAGGAAGGATCTCTTCCCTCAACCTGCTAGCAACCCTCCTCCTAATGCAGCCCAGGATGCCATTTACCCTTTTTGCTGCTGCCAGGCACCCACCAAGCCACTCTATCACTCCCATCCTCAGTGAGGCAGGGGGGAGAAAATATGATTAAAAACTCGTGGGTCAAGATAAAGGCAGTTTAATAAAAAAAGCAAAGGCCATCCATGGAAGCAAAGGAAAACAAAGAATAAAAATATTATTCTCTACTTCCCATCAGCAGGCAATGTCCAGCCACTTCCTGGGAAGCAGGGCCTCAGTATGTGTAGTGGTTGCTTCAGAAGACAACCGCCTTAATAACAAATGCCCCCTCCTCTTCCTCCTTTCAATCAAATTGCAGAATTGGGTGCCAGGCATTTAACCCACACATTTCTGACAGTCCAATATTTATAGTGATAAGATACAGCTGATTGGTGAGCTACTGTTCCTTTACCATCCCTTATCATGCATATGCATTCAAGTTAATATTTTAAACATTTTGGGAGATCCCCTTAATTAGCGTGTTCATTATTTTCAANCCCTTTTTGCTGCTGCCAGGCACCCACCAAGCCACTCTATCACTCCCATCCTCAGTGAGGCAGGGGGGAGAAAATATGATTAAAAACTCGTGGGTCAAGATAAAGGCAGTTTAATAAAAAAAGCAAAGGCCATCCATGGAAGCAAAGGAAAACAAAGAATAAAAATATTATTCTCTACTTCCCATCAGCAGGCAATGTCCAGCCACTTCCTGGGAAGCAGGGCCTCAGTATGTGTAGTGGTTGCTTCAGAAGACAACCGCCTTAATAACAAATGCCCCCTCCTCTTCCTCCTTTCAATCAAATTGCAGAATTGGGTGCCAGGCATTTAACCCACACATTTCTGACAGTCCAATATTTATAGTGATAAGATACAGCTGATTGGTGAGCTACTGTTCCTTTACCATCCCTTATCATGCATATGCATTCAAGTTAATATTTTAAACATTTTGGGAGATCCCCTTAATTAGCGTGTTCATTATTTTCAAGAGGGTGTGCGTTTTAGTATTATAATCTCCTAAACCCTCTCTCAGATAGATGCACTCTTATCTAGACTCCATTCCAAAGACTGCGTCTTGTCATCCTATACTTAAATCAGAGACCAAGAGTGTACTTCCTCTGTGGGCCTTGTTTGTCTTCAGTAAGCTCTCAATATGGTAGTCCTTCAACAATTCAATTTCTTTGATCTAAGTTTTGGTTAACTGTTTCTACATCTAGTCCAGGTGCAAAAGGCCCAATTAAGCCTCCTTTCCCTTAGATTTTATTGCTGAACATGACGTCATATGGTATGGAACATCTCTTTGGTCACTTTGGGTCAGCTGTCCTGTCTATGTCCCCTCCAGCCTCTTGCCCACCCCCAGCCTGCTGGCCTTTGTGGGGGGAGTTTGAAGAGACAGCCTTGATGCTGTTGGAGCAGTAACCAAAACATTGGTGTGTTATCAACACTGTTCTAGTTACAAATACAGAGCACAGCACTATGAGGGCCGCTGTGGGGAAAGTTAACTCTATCTCAGCCAGACCCAATACAGGAACATTGCTGGCTCATGTTCAATCTGGTGTCCACCAGGACCCCCAAGTCCTTTTCTGCCAAGCTGCTTTCCGGCTGGGTGACCCCCAGTGTGCACTGGTGCCTGCGGTTGTTCCTCCCCAGGTGCAGGGCTTTGCCCTTCCCTTTGTTGAACTTCATGAGGTTCCTGTTAGCCCATTTCTCCAGTCTCTTAAAGTCCTTCTGGATGACAGCGTGACCCTCTGGTGTATCAGCCACTCCTCCCACTTTTGTGTCACCAGCAAACTTGCTGAGGGTGCACTCTGCCCCAACATCCAGATCATTAATGAAGATGTTGAACAGGACTGGACCCAGTATTGACCTCTGGGGTATACCGCTAGTCGCTGGTGTCCAACTAGGCTTTGTGCCACTGATCACCACCCTCTGGGTCCAGCCATTCAGCCAGTTTTCAGCCCACCTCAGTGTCTGCTCATACAGCCCATACAGCTTCTCTAAGAGGTTCTTATGGGAGCCAGTGTCAACGGCCTTACTGAAATCAACATGGTCAATATCCGCTGCTCTCCCCTCATCCACCAGGCCAGTCATTTCATCACAGAAGTGTATCAAGTTGGTTGAGCATGAATTCCCCTTGGTGAATCCATGCCGACTAATCCTGATGATTTTCTTCTCTTTCATGTGCCTGGAAATGGCTTCCAGGATTAGCTGCTCCATCGCCTTCACAGGGATGGAGGTGAGGCTGACCTGCCTTTAGTTCCCTGGGTCCTCCTTCTTGCCCTTCTTGAAGAGAGGAGGGACATTTGTTTTCCTCCAATCCTCAGGCACTTCTCCCAGTCGCCATGACTGATCAAAGATTATCAAGAGTGGTCTTGTAATGATATCAGCCAGCTTCCTCAGCCCTCGTGGGTGCATCCCATCGGTACCCATGGACTTATGTATGTCCAGGTTGCTTAAATATTCCCTGACCTGATCCTCTTCCACCAAGCATATGTCTTCCTTGCTCCAGATTTCCCCCCTGGTCTCTGGGAAATGGGATTCCCAAAGTCTGAGCTTGCTGTTAAAGACTGAAGAAAGCATTCAATATCTCCACCTTTCCCATGTCCTTTGTTACTAGGTCCCCTGCCTCATTCAGCAGCGGGCCCACGTTTTCCCTAGTCTTCCTTTTGCCACTTAGGTTCTTTGAGAAGCCCTTCTTGTTGCCTTTGACATCCCTTGACAGATTCAATTCTGTTTGGACTTTGTCTCTGTATTCCTCCCAAGATACCTGTTTCCATTTCTACCTTCTGTATATTTTGGGTTTGGGTTTGAGTTTGAGTTTTGTCAGGAGCTTCTTGTTCATCCATACAGGCCTCTTGGGATTGTTGCCTGATTTCATATTACTTGGGATGGAGCTCTTTTGAGCTTGTAGGAAGCAATCCTTCAGTATCAAACAACTTTCTTGGCTCCTCTTTCCCTCCAGATCCTGGGATAATGCCATGGAACTCTGCTAAGCAGATCCCTGAAGAGGACAAAGTCTGCTCTCCTGAAGTCCAGGGCTGTGAGCTTGCTTTTTACCCTCCTCTCAAGACCCTGAACTGCACTATCTCACAGTCACTGCAGCTAAGGCTGCCTTTGACCTTCTCATCCCTCATGGAGTCCCTCCTTGGTTTTGAGTATGAGCACCTCATTGTTTCCTCTATCATTGGAGTCAGAAATTTGTCATCAGTGCACTCCAGAAACCTCTTGTATTGCTTATGCCCTATTGTGTTGTCCCTCCAGCAGATAAGTGGATAAGCGAAAGAAAAAGCTATGCTTACTGTGTTTACGCTAAGTTTCTATCAAAGTCTGTCTTTCCCTAGTACACCTCACTTGTGTTTCCTTTCTGGCAGAATGGCAGCTCTGTTATCAAGACTGTTGTCTTACTCTTATATTGTGTATCTCAGCTTTTAAGCCAGTTTCCCCTTTCTAGTTTTCTCAGGGTTCTAAATTGCTTTAATCTCAATCTCTCATCCTGAAACTACTTTTATTCTTCCCTTAAGCAGGAGAAAGCCTGGCCATCCTCTTATTTAGAATACAAGTGTTTTCCCTTCCATAAGTACATAAATAACTATTATTTTAAGCCACCTCTCTTCCACTTGACTGTTTAGTTAACATCTCAGAGTCAAATACCCTCTAAGTTCTTTTTAGATATTCCACACAAAGAAGGTTTAATGTTTAATATAAAATGTACTTATTTGAAGATATTTGATGTTACATGGGATTTGGTTTAGCAGAGTGATACAGCAATATACTGAAATCACAATACAAGTGTCCTGGTTTGAGGCAAAACAAACCAATTTTTCTGTTCAGTAGTTTTACTTTTTTAGCTGGGCCTCTTCTAACTAACTAAAGTCTGAAACTAACAGCACATTGTTCAGAGAGTGTTTCATCTCACAGTGATAAGACCTGATTATACCAAGGGATGGTATGCAGAGAGGCCCTTGCTTATACTTACTGCTAGAACAACCAAGGTCAGGTAATTTTAAACTGGCCAATTAGGGTATTCCATCCCATCTGCATCATGCTCAGTAGAAGGAGCTGAGGGATCAAGGGGTTGTTAGTTTTTCTCTTCAATGGCCGACGTCTGGGGAGGACCCTGTCTGTTCATCTGCCTTTGATCCAGCTCCTGCCGGTCACTGAGTCCAGCCTGGGACGTT
Organism: Jacana jacana; assembly: GCA_013400555.1. NCBI lineage: Eukaryota > Metazoa > Chordata > Aves > Charadriiformes > Jacanidae > Jacana > Jacana jacana. The sequence goes on along the minus strand of VZTM01002757.1, from coordinate 10,637 downwards.
CACTGGTGCTGCTGGTGACGTGATCGTCGTCCTGGGAGCCTGATACGGTTTTGTATAGACTGTATACTTTTATTTTCTTTAATGTTTCTTTTTATTGTTTATTATATTATTGTTATTGATGTTTCATTAAAGTAGTTTAGTTTTTATCTAAACTCCTGAATCTCTTAATCCTTTCCTCTCCTCTCTTTTCCTTAGGGGGGGGAGGAGGGGTCATCATCTGTCCAATTGGTCAAAACCACGACAACAAGCATAATATAGCAACTGCAACATACAGTTAAATCACAATACAAATGTGATTCCCATTACTGATCTCTCTGTGCTCACCGTCACAACACTGGGTGTCCCAAGTTGCCTGGAAGGAATATATGTGTTGAAGTTAGCTCAAGTCCATTGCTCTTTTCATAGTTCATTTTATTAGTTATCCATTTTTTCTACTTTATGTTCCCCCCACGCTAGTCTGACTAGCTCAGGAAGCCATTACTCTCCACTAATTATCTAAAGGAAGGCTGTTTATGTAACCTGATGACCCACTTGTACGGCCCTATACCTAAAACAAAGACTACCCTGCACTCTCCCTTGTGTCAAGATAAGTTCAGCTTTCTTTACAACAGTTGGTGATCATGCCTTACATTCTTTTACATTCTTCCCTGAGCTCAACATTCTTGCAGTGTTAGGTTTATGGTTGGACTCGATGCCCTTAAAGGTCTTTTCTGACCTAAATGATTCTATGATTCCTCTGATCCTTCTTCCACTGTGGGAGTGTGTTGGTCGGCCACAGGAGTGTAAGTTTCTCATTCTTTATTTTGGTAGCTTTATTTTGGTAGTATTAGTGAGGAATGTATCTTTCCCTGAACTTTACATATTCTGTCAGTCTAAACATTAAAAACATATGAGATACAGGCATCTAAACAGTCTAGTTATATTTAGTTTGATTATTTACTGTTGTGCCTCTTCTAAATTATTTTGAGGTGGCTGATTCCCAACATCTTCCTCTTAGACAAATCATAACAATGATATGCATGGCATTTAGAAAAATAATAATAAAAATAAGGTCATGATACCTGGCTGGGATGCATATGATCTTGGACAAGTCACAAAATCTGACTCAGTCTAAACATCAGAATTTGACATTCTAACCACTCCGTCCTCTTACAGGTCACATCTATATATGGAAAAGGAAGAGAAAATGTGGAGAGGATTTATTGTATTCTTAGTTCTGTGCTTTCTCAAGACCTCATATGGAAATACTGTGAAATGAGGGTGCTGTAGAAAGGCAGGATAAGGAGTCAAAGTCATGGAAAAAGACAACCAGTCCTTGGATCCTGTTCTTCTATTGCCTGAATAATTCAGGAACATAGGGAGAAAAGCACTTGGAGAGTAGACAGTTCTTTTGAGAGGTAATGGGGAAGAAAAAAATGGCCATCATGGGCAAAAAAACCCACCCCAGTCATGTTGCAGTGTTCCAGTGAGCCTTGATTTATGTCTGAATAGACTTTTATTTCCTATAATGTCTTCTTGAGTTTGCTGGCCTGAAACTTGAAAGATAATTACAAATTTTAGGTTCATCTGTAGCACCTGCTCAGATTGTAGGAAAGATACAACTACTGATCTCATGTTCTGTGTGACTTTCTCAAGCTTAAAGTAATACACCTGAATGCTCTTATTTTCAGAGTACATACAGACCATAATGATGATGGAAGAATCAGTTCAACATGTTGTCATGACAGCCATTCAGGAGGTATGTTAGAGTGTCCATAGTGTGTAGAAATTAAGCTTAACTATATTGCAAAGAAGCATATTTTATTACACTGTGATGAAAAGGGGGCACAGAGTTTGCAATTTTAGAAGAAACATTTTCCTCTTTTGAGTTAGAAAAACAAATCAAGCAAGCCTTCTTCGTGTCAAAGAACTTTGGTTGTACGCACCACTTCTCTAGAAGTTTAAATCTTCTCAACTGTGATGGGTTGACCTTGGCTAGCCTCCAGGTGCCCACCAAGCTGTTTTATCACTCCCCCTCATCAATAGGACAGGGGGAGAAAATAAGATAGAGTCAAGATAAGGACAGGGAGATCACCTACCAATTACTGTCATGGGCAAAACAGTCTTGACTTGGGGAAATTAATTTAATTTATTGCCAATTAAAAAGAGAGTAGGGTAATGAGAAATAAGAACAAATCTCAAAACACCTTCCTCCTACCCCTTCCTTCTTCCTAGGCTCAACTTCACTCCTGACTTTTCTACCTCCTTCCCCCTGAGCAGCGCAGGGGGATCAGCAGTCGTGAGTTGCAGTCAAGTCATAACACTCTGCCGCTACTTCCTCCTCACAGTCTTCCCCTGCTCTAGCATGGGGTCCTACCCACACGATACAGTCCTTCATGAACTTCTCCAACATGGGTCCTTCCCTTGGGCTGTAGTTCTTCAAGAGCTCCTCCAGCATGAGCCTGTTCCTTCAGAAATGGACTGCTCCAGCATGAGTCCCCCGTGGGGTCACAGGTCTTGCCAGAAAACCTGCTGCTGTGTGGGCTCCTCTCCACAAGCTGCAGTTCCTGCCAGGAGCCTGTTCCAGTGTGGGTTCTCAATGAGGTCACACCTTCAGGGCATATCCACCTGCTCCAGCTCCGCTGTGGACCTCCATGGGCTGCAGGGGGATAGATAACCTGTATCACCATGGTCTTCACCACAGGCTGCAGGGGAATCTCTGCTTTGGTGCCTGGAGCACCTCCTCCCCCTCCTTCTTCACTGACCTTAGTGTCTGCAGAGTTGTTTCTCTCACATATTCTCACTCTTCTCCCTCAGCTGCTGTTGCACATCATCTTTTACCCTTCCATTGCCCCTCTTGAGGAATTTGTAGCCAGCGATGAGTTAAGAACCTTTTCCTAAACTTTTCCTAATGTCCAATCTGAACTTCCCCTGATGCAGCTTCAAATTGGTCCTCCTGTCCTGTCATTGGTCATCAGAGAGGAGAACAGCACCTCCACCGCCCCCCTTGAGGTAGTTGTAGACTGCAATGAGGTCACCCCTCAGCCTTCTCTTCTCCAAGCTGAACAAATCAAGTGACCTCAGCCACTCCTCCTAAGTCTTGCCTTCGAGACCTTTCACCATCTTGGTTGCCCTCCTCTGGACACACTAAAGTTTGATGTACTACTCATATTGAGTCACCTAAACCTGCACACAGTACTCGAGGTGAGGCCACACCAGTGCAGTGTAGAGTGGAACAATCATCCACTGTGCTATGGTGCGCTTGATGCACCCCAGGACCTGGTTGGCCCTTTTGGATGCCAGGGCACACCGTTGACTCATATTCAACTTGCCATCAACCCAAAACCCCAGATCTCTTTCCATGGGGCTGCTCTCCAGCCTCTCGTCCCCTAGCTTGTACATATAACCAGGATTATCCCTTCCCAGGTGGAGAATCTAGCACTTGCTCTTGTTAAATTTTATATGGTTGGTGATTGTCCAGCTCTCTAGCCTATCCAGATCTCTTTGTAAGGCCTCTCCACCCTTAAGGGAGTCTACAGCTCCTCCTAGTTTAATTTTGGCAAAATCACTTAATGTACATTCCACTCCTGCCTCCAGATCGTTTATAAAAACATTAAAGAGCACTGGCCCTAAAATTGAGCCCTGGGGAACTCCACTGGTGACTGGCCACCAGCCTGATGTAACCCTGTTTATTATAACTGTTTACCTTCACTGGTAATCAAATTGCTTCTGAATGTGAGCAAGGAATGCTGAATTCCATGTTGAACAGTAGAGAAATTTCACTATTTCTGTTACATCTCAAAAAGATGTCACTAAAAAGATGTACTTGAGCCTTAGGGCTCTGCTACCTGTTAGCTCTTTTACTCCTGCTGCAGTCTAACAGTCTTGGATCCTATTGGATGACTATGGAATCATTTCAAGGACTAAAATTGCAGATTGAGAATTCTTAAAATTAGGATTTTAAAAAAGAATCCCCAAACTTCCTGCTAGATCAGCTTCTTTTTTCTCTTTAAGTCAGTGCTGTCAGGAACAGGCAAGTGACAGATTTCCTGCCTAAGTTTTGGGACATTTTTCATATTTTACTCCTGTTTTCTGGAAAATTTTTTTCAGGGAGCAAAACCATTTCTTTTTGAGTTATTTGCAACATATCTGTAATATATATATATATATGCTTAAAATTTCTTACAGTACTGCTTTCAACCTTAAGTTCACCTTAACTGGTGTCAGGGTTACTTGGCTATCCATTCCAAGGAGATGATGGTTTGTAAATATTGTGTCTACAGCTGTGCTTGATGTGTTATCAGGGGAGCTAATAAAACTTGCTAGCAGTCAGAACTCAGGCTCTTTGAGCTATTGCTGGCTAGAACCACCAAATCTTAGGTCTTTGTCTCTTGTTTTGAGCTTGCCCTGATAATGTGTTTTCTTGGGGGGTGGTGTTCTTTGGTCTTAAAATATTTGTAATATTTAAATTTATTTCTAGCCATTTATCTGTTGTAGTTCATCAGTGGATGAAGTTCCTAAAAGAAAACTTTTTTCCCCCCAATAAGCATGTCTAAGAAAGTAATGACTTGACAATCATTTTTCCTTACTAAAACCATTACAAACCATTCTTCTTGTCAGATTGCAAAGAACTGTAATGCTTGTTTCAAAAATACTCATTCTAGAGTATAAATTTTTAATCTGCAAGTTCCAGACAAATTGGGAGCAGTAAGCTTGGTCGTCTTTCATTTCTTTATAATTATTTGAGATACAGATGTTTCAAAACCAAAAATAAGAAAGTGAGCTCTCAAAATGGGAAAAGATGAAAACAACCTCCAGAGAGCAATTTGAGACCTATCTTGCCTGCCACACAATAGCTGCCACCAGACTATTGCTGCTTCAATACAGTTCTCTGGAAAGGATAGTGTAGCTTTCATGATAGATAATGAATGTGCTTTTTCAGAAGAGAGAATGACTATGTAAGGTAATGGTTTTCATACTTTAGACATTATAAATCCTGAATATGTCTTTACATAGTTGTTTTTTAAATATACCTCATAGAAAAATGAAGTTTAAAATGTTAGTGTTACCAGAAAAAAACACTTTCCTAAAGGTTAAGTTGAACCCAATTTTTCTTTGAAGCGTACCTTTAATACACAAAGAAATCCTATGTTTTTTCTAATCCAATGTAATCTAATTGCAGTTGATGAGTAAAGAGTCTCCAGTCTCATTTGGAAATGATGCTTACATCGACCTTGAACGTCAGGTATCTAAGATGAGATGTTTCTTTTCCTTTAATCACAGGAAATCAGTCCCTATTAGTTATATTTTATTGTTAAACAGTCTACCTTTTCAATGTGGGAGTTTTGTGGGAAATATGAATAATGGATACCAAAAAAATCTTGACTGTTTTTTACAGTTATCTGTGCACAAGTACGTGAATTCTGGTAGATGGAATTAATATGTCAGCTGTCCCTTGTGAACTTAAAAAATGAAAGATTATGATCCTGTCTGAAAAACAGTAGACCTATATAAAATTTTTATATGCAGTAAAATATATACATATGCATTAACTATATGCATATTTTGTCAGACCAATTTTCTTGTAGGTATTTCTTTATTTCCCTGACTACATTCATACAGAAACTTGGAAGATATAAATCTTTTAATTAATGTATAATCCCTTTAAGAGATGTAACTGAATGTTTCCACACTGCTGATAAGATTCATTGTATTTTTTCAGATGGGTAGGTTTCTCCATCACAGTGTTGATTGTTTCCCCTGTTGTACAGTAAGAGTAGTTCCCAGTGACCAGACAGGTTTTACCTTAACTGTTTGTTCCTTTTCTTCTACCTCACAATCTTTTGTTTATTTCAAAAGTAGATTAAAAACTGAAACTTTGCATCCATAGAGAAAAGTGGTATTGATGCTTTTTTTTTTTTTCAGTGTACAGAGTCAATAAATTCTTCAGAGCTAAGCTGTTTGGTTTGGGGGGGGCTTAGTTTTACAGAATAAATGTGATAACTTCAATGTTTGGTTTCAATACCAACCATTACCTTCAGCTATATTTACCTTTGTTTGACAAATTAAACAATGATTACAGTTGCTACTTTGCTTCATTGTGGAAGTAGAATTGCTTTTCTTTTTTCCCCAAACTTCAATATTACATAAATGTAAAAATAGGTTTTACAATCATATAATTCATAATTTCGCTATATTATTTATAGATATATATGATTATGAAACTAAAAATGATTGTTGTTTATGATAGCTGAAGAAAACTACAGAAGAATTAAATGAAGCCCTACAAGCCCTACAAGCAGTCCACTCTACAAGTTCTCCCCTACACCATATCCCTCAAAACCACATCTAATCTACTCATAAACACAGTCAGGGATGGTGAGTCCACCACCTCCCTGGGCAGCTGATTCCACTGACTGACCACTCTTTCCGTGAAGAATTTTTTCCTAATGTCCAGTCTAAACCTACCCTGCTGCAGCTTGCAGCCTTTCCCTCTTGTTCTATTGCTAATTGCCCGTGAGAAGAGACCTGCACCAACCTGCGGGAGATCACTGGACAGCATGCTGATTAATGTAATCATAGGCTGACTCCTTTATTCAAGCCCAGACAGCATCTTATATACCCTTTAGCAGTGATCAGGCGAGTAAACTACTACATTGACTGGTACACGTACACTTATCACGAGCAACTAAGCAGTAACAAAATTACTATAGGTAAAATCATCATTCCATGCTTAATCAGATCTTTTATCCACCCAGTTATTCCCCAGCCATTTAGTAAACTGTTAAACCACGATTATTCGCCATCCTTATATACCATATGCAAGATTATTGACTACCTTTTCGAGTAAAGCAACATAAGCATTAGCCTCAAAAAGCAGCATCTATTAGTTGAAGCTTAAAAGCAAACAATACTGACAATAACAATCCACTCATCTCCATGTTATCCTTATTCCTCTGTGCTTCTTATGTTTCTTCTTCAGCTTCCAGGCAAAACTGACTTCACACCTTTGTTTAGTTTGCTCCCACAAATGAGCTGGATAGTTTACAGTAATAGTTCCAGTAAAAGTATCAAAGGCCATAGCCAAAACAAAGTTGTTTTGTAAAATCCAATCAAAGTACTCTACGACAATAGGAACATAACAAGTGGCAGGATCTGTTCCTGCTATTACTTGACATGCATGGATAGTAACTTGAGCCTTAACTTATCTAGCATGGATAATAACTTTAGCCATAGCTTCTATTCTAGTTACAATGTTTTTTGATAATCGATAAGGCAAAAATGCCCATTCCAAAATACACAAAGGGTCTGGCTGTGATTGATCCCATTGTGCTGGAATCCAATGGGGGCCTTCTCCTGTAAGCAGACACATATATCCTCTGCCAGTCATATGTACTTCAACAGGCCCTTTCCATTCTCCTGTGTTTAAATCTTTATATTGCACCAAAATTTTCCCTTTTCGTTCCAAACCAGATTTTAACGCACTGCTATGAATAATCATTGGAGGTTCCTCATTATCACCTGCTAAACGCAAATAATTCACCACATACAATGCTTTTGCTAATCGTTCATATGGTCCAGACCCACTCTCTCCCGCTTTTGGTTTTAAAAGCAAGTTTTTCAAAATTTGATGTGCTTGCTCAACAATAGCTTGTCCAGTGGGCGAGTGTGGGATACCGGTAACATGCTTGATACCCCAAAGAGAACAAACATGCTGAAATTCCTGAGAAACATATGCTGGGCCATTGTCTGTTTTGATAGACACCGGTACCCCTAAAAGGGCAAAACACGCATATAAATGTCTTATGTAGTCTGCAGTCATGTCATGCAGTCTCTCCCGTCTGGGCGGTAGCCCATATTGCCATGGAGAAGGTGTCTACAGTGACATGGACATGTTTTTGTCTTCCAAACTCCGCAAAATGTGTAACATCCATTTGCCAAATCTGTAATGGTTGCAGACCACGAGGGTTTATTCCCAATCCAAGTCCAAACCCTATACGCTGGCAGGCGAGACAGGATTTAACAATCCCTTGTGCGTCAGCTTGTGCTAGGTGAAATTAGCGTGCCAACATTTTCGCACTCTGGTGGAAGAAATCGTGTGATAGACGAGCCTGCTCAAAGGTGTTAACCGGCGGTCCAGTCCATGCAGGAGCAACAAGCTGATCTGCTCGATTATCACCTTCCGCTAGACCACCTACATTTTGATGACTGCGGATGTGCGTTCTAAAATAAGGTTGTGGTCGGTCATTCAGAATTCGCAGGAGCGTTTTTAAAAGTTCATATAATCTCTTGTTATAACTACCTCCCTAATCATCGAATGCTCAATACGCTTTACGATTCCTACTACATAAAGGGAATCAGAAACGATATTGATTGGAACATGTGACCAGTTTGTCAAGGCCCATATAACAGCAGCTAATTCGAGTGTCTGTAAAGAACCATCCCGAGAGCCATTCAATACCTGCTCTCTCCAGATTCCGTTCTCCTGCCACGTTATGGCAGCCCATCTGTTTTTCTTTCCTGCATCAGTAAATACTGTGAGACCGTCTACAGGAGTTTCAGAATTGTGGTTATCACATTCAAATTCCTGATCTGCAAACGCAGTGACCATTTTATGTGCTGGATATTTGTTGGTAACTGTTCCTGTAAAACCTGCTAAAGCCACTTGCATCTCCAAAGACACATGCATTAGCCATTCCAAATAATCCTGCACAAGTGGTATAAATATAACTTTTGGTTCAGTCCCAGACATTTCAAGAATGCGATTTTGACCTTTCATAATGAGTTGACTAAATAATTCTGCCCTTGTCGAAATTGTCTTTTTTGGTCTGAACGATAAAAAGACCCATTCCAATATGCTCAGCGGATTGGAATGTTGTTCAACCCACTGCATAATCAATGCAAAAGGGTGTATTCATTGTTTTCCTGAATTGATAACCATGAGCATGATTGGACACTCAATCGCCAGCTGGTTTCCATGACATGGAACAATTTTTTGCAATATTTTATCGAGACTCGCTTTTTGCTCATCTCCCAGCTGACGTGAATCGTCCGCTTGGGTAGATGTCCCCAATAACTGAATCAACGGACTTAGGTCATTATTTGTGATCCCGCAAAGGTTTCTAATCCATTGAATGTCTCCTACCGATTTCTGCACATCATTGAGTGATTTAACGTGTGTTGTCAAGGTTACCTTTTGAGGTCTAACTATGCTACCCGTGATTATCCACCCCAAAAAACGCCATGGGGACTGTTGCTGAACTTTTTCCGGAGCTACCTTTAATCCTCTAGATTCTAACATGACAGTGACTTCTTGCAAAACTCTGTTCTTGTCCATGTTGTCTCCTGTTATTAATATATCATCCATATAATGGTATACTAGCAGATTCTCGGAGTTCTCGGATCTTCGCGTCGTCTTGCCCTGTGAGGGTTTCTGCGTGTGGACGTACTTCGGTTTCATGTGGTGTCCCTGGGGCACTTTCTGGGGTGAAAGGTGGTAAGGACGGATACAGTCGAAAGCGTCCTCTTGGTTCCTCTCGCTCGTTATTTTTCTTATCATCGGCGTCCGAGATGTGAGTCGATGTTGCATCATCTCGTCTGTTAGTCCCTTTCATTTTCGGTTCTTCGCCTCTCGGTGGCGCTAGTGATATAGGCGGCTGAGGGTGTGAGGCCGAAGGATCAGGCGCCGGACCCGGCACGGACAATGGAGAAAACAGTTCGTCTGAAGGCGATCCGGTCGCCGGCGAGAGTGCTGCAAAAGCGGAAGCCACCGCCGCTTGCTCGCTTTTTCATTTCTGTTAAAGTCTCTTTTACGAGTCGCCACTCTCTCCTGGAATTTTTCCTAACTTCCTACTCATTGGGATGGAGCTCTCTTGAACTTGGAGGAGGTGATCTTTTAATATTAACAAGCTTTCTTGGACCTCTCTTCTCTCCAGGGCCTTATGCTATAGGAGTATTCCAAGCAGATCTTTGAAGACGACAAAGCCTGTTCTCCTGAAGTCCAGGGTTGTGAAGCAGCTAATCCTGGAAACCATTTCCAGGCACATGAAGGTGTAAGAGCCCCGGAACAAAGAAGAGGAACCAGAAGAGGTTCACACCCTCTCCAAGCCTTCTTAAGGAATGGAATGTCTCAAAGGCCTGAATAATGCAGGCTTGGTATTCAAAGAACTAATAAGAAGAACACTTAGAGTGGGAGGATTGCCTTGTGTAGACAAGACAGCTCTGCCACTTGTGTAGTATGATTGTTAGTTCTCTGTTCTTGAGGCTATCATGTCCGATGAGTGACCTTTGCCACATTATCCATGAAATGCATATGAAAGCACACACCCCTCCATATGCTAATGAAGATTATAGAGATCATGCTAAACATTTATGACTATGGCATTGGTCTCTCCACCCAAGTCAAGCTACATATCACCAGAGGGAAGGGAGAAACCTGAGATGAAACTTACCCTAGGAGTGGGTGCACATAAAAGGGGGAAGACTTACTCTGAAGAAGATTGTACCTGGGAAAATTTTTCCCTGAAGATGATTTTTCCCTGGCGATACACAGAAGAGTGCTCTTATGCCTGTTGGCTGGCCCAATGCTGGAACTAGGATCTGCGATCTCTTTCTCTCACTCAATCTCTCGCTCTCCTGGGGGTGCTGGTCGACAGGCG
>VZTM01002756.1:91724-196156 GCA_013400555.1 Jacana jacana | reverse complement strand
GTGAGCCATGCCCAGGAGGTAGTGGAGAGCTGACCGGGAAGGGAAGTGGGACAGGAAGTCGGGGGGTGCGGGCCCCGTGGTCGAAGACGGTCCTGGGTGCAGTGGGTGAGCGGTCGGCATTGTAATCGTGTTTTCATACTTCTTTACCCGCGTTACTTGTTACTGTTTTGTTGTTCTGTTAAACTTTCTTTATCCCAACCCACGAGTTTTGCCATTTTCTTCTGATTTTGCCCTCCTGACTATGGATGGGCTTAGAGCGAGTGGCTGCCACGTGGTTCTTGGTTGCCGTCTGAGGCTAAACCACAACACATGGCTATTACTGTGGTAAGTCACTTGCTAGATGTATTTACCCTATATTTACAGTGATAGTGTTACACATACTTTCAGCCTTTAGTGATGGTAGGAGACAAATTCAAGCCACAGTTCTTTAGAAAATAATTTCCAAGCATTTTGGGGCACATATATATGTTGCCAAGGTGACAAAGATTTCTATGTATTTTCCTTGTCTCAACCCCTTTGCCACTGCAGAGCACCACTGCAAAACCTAAGCTTAGCGTGGTTTTAGGCAGCTGATGGGAGAGCTAAAACCTGAGCTGCTCACTAGCATGTGACATTAACAAATTTTTTTGGATTTTTTTGAATTCTCTGAATTCAGTGTTAGTGCTCTCTCCTGTTTTTTTCTTGCACTCTGTATTCTATTGTAGGAGGTGGTTTTGCAGAATGTTTACATGACAGAGGATGAGATTTTGTTTTGAACTCAATTAGGAGTAAAGGGCTACTCCTTCAGCACTATCCTCAATAAACTCTTGTTTGACTAGAAGAAAGCTCTGCTTGCTCTGAGCCAAAGGACTGACGTAGAAGTTGTGTCACTTGAGAACTGACAAGGCGCAGCAGGAGCTGAAGAGGGAAAAATTCAATCAGGACAATAGTGAGGAATAAGAAGGTTTTGAGCAGAGTGAGGGGAGGAGCACAGCTGTTCACTCACTGCACAGGCATGTATTTGTCCCAAGTGACAAACTGAAAACCATCTAGGCCTTTTCTCCACCCCAAGGAGGAGTAGAAGGTCTTTCTCTTCTTCAGGCTTTCTGATGGAAAGGGGTCCAGGATGCAGAGCTGCTCAGCTCAGCTAAGACCCAGGCTGACATCTCCTCCTGGCACTTTCTGTGCTAAGGGGACAGATCAGCTTGAGTCGCTGATGGTGTTGCTGTAGCTACACCGACTCCCTCCCTCTAAGCAGAAATGGACTAGGAGAGAGAAATCTGCACACGAGCCCTTTGTTTTGTAAAGTGTCTTCCCTGCCCCCTTTAGTTGACCATTGTTCACAGGCACAGGGCTCCTGAGCAACCTGATCTAACTGAAGATCATGGAATCAGTCAGAGTTGGAAGATACCTCTAGAGATCATCTAGTCCAACTCCCCTACTAAAGCAAGATTGTCTAGAGCACATTACTCAGGACTGCATCCAGCTGGGTCTTGAAAATCTCCAGAAAAGGTGACTCCACACTCTCCCTGGGCAGCCTGTTCCAGGGCTCTGTCACTCTCATTGTAAAGAAGTTTTTTCTCATATTTAAACAGAACTTCCTGTGTTCCAGCTTGTGCCCATTGCCCGGTTGTCCTGTCTCTGGGAACCATTAAGAAGAGTCTTGCTCCATCCTCCTTCAGCCCACCCTTTAGATACTTGTAAGCATTAATAAGGTCTTCCCTCAGCCTCCTCAAGGCTAAAGAGTCTCAGCTCTCTCAGCCTTTCTTCATAAAGGAGATGTTCCAATCCCTTAATCATCTTTGTTGTCCTACACTGGACTCTCTGCAGTAATTCCTGGTCTCTCTTGAACTGGGGAGCCCAGAACTGGATACAGTATTCAAGTAAGTATTGCTTACTCCAATTCACAGTACCCCTCTCTTGGACACATTAGCACAAGTGTTTTCAAGGTCCTAGAGTAAAGTAGATCAAAAACCAATCCAAATCAGTCACTCTCTCAGAAAGGGAAGGTTTGTTTTAACGTAGATCAGCATCCTGATTTCATTTCACATGGCATTTTGAATGCATAGGTTAATGGGAGAAAGCAAGCAGCATGGGTTAAGATTGAGCAGCTGGGGTCTAAGGGCAAACACCCTTTTTGGGGTTCTGATTTGTCTGATGGTGATGGTGAAACAATGGCCTAATCCCATGCTAATTCCATCACTTGTCTTGAAACCAAAATGAAATCTCTAAGAAGTATGTTCTAGCTCAACCAGGTGGAACAATTCTGTGAAAATCACTGTTTCTGTGGTAACTAATGACAAGCCTCATGCTGCTTTCAAAGAGGTGCCATTCCCGGTGGGTTCATACATGATTCATAAGCAGAAAATTGGCATCTGACTGCTAACAGATTCCACCTCATCCCATGGAAGAGGCCTGCAATGGAGGGGTTGCTTCTTCCTGTTGTGGGTAGAGGAAGCCTCTCTGGTTTGAGACGTTTAAAATGATCCAAGGTGGGGTGCTTGAGAATTTCACATCTTCTACCAAGCAGGATGTAACAGGACTCTAGCAATCCATATTTCTTTGGTAGCCTGAAATGCGACTTCTGAAATGGAAATGTACATCTAGTCTGGCTTTTGCCTTCTTTTTTGCATTGGGTTATTTTTTTTAGGAACAGAGGGGAATATTGCTTACAAAAGAAAAGTTAAACCCTATAAATGAAACAAACAAACAAAAAAGTGATCTTCTGCAAGCTAAGAATTTCTGAATAATACTTCTGTGCTCAACCACAATGAACTAAGCGGATTTTGAGAAGTTGGGAAATCAATGTTTTCTACGCTTACTTATTCTTTTAGATGAAGTCAATTTAAAAAAAAAAAAAAAGAAAAGTGCTTGGCTAATGAATGGTAAGTTATTCATGACTTTTTTGAAGAAGAAATAACAATGTGCCTTCTGTGAATATTAAGTAAAAGTAACCTTAGGGGGATGGGTTGGGCAGTGTGAGTCATCACAGGTTTTGAATTTTTGATGTTCTACAACTGTCAGCCCTTACAAGCTTGCACTATATCTTAGTCCCTTCAAGGCAGGTGGAATGAGTTTCTGCAGATCCATATATGTTTCCACAATAAGATACTATGGCAGCACACAGGAATTGTTGTGCTGATTTTTGAACTACCTCTCTTGCAAAACAGCGTGTAGCCATGCTTTTCCCAGGGGCTATTTAGGCTCACTTTGTGTGCTCCAGCCCAGTACATTTCCATGAGCTACTTCCCATGTGCCTATTTTGAATACTCTGTGATTGCTTTTGGAGTGAGATTTCATTAGTTTTTTCTCAGAACTGAGTTTGATGGAAGTAATGCTGACTGTTAACAAGTCTTTGCCCTGTAACATACCGATACCTTCAATCTAAAAAAACAGAAAGTGTGAAGATTGGGACATGAATCATTCAAAAGTTATGAAGAAGAATTATTAAACTCCTTGTGTGTTGTCCATCCCAGCTGCTTTCATATAGGCAGTGTGATGTGTTTTCCAGTTACATGCTCCTGTGCTCTATTTTCTGTGACATGATGGCCCCTTTAGTGCTGGATGGTGCTCATTGACTGGGTAGCAATCCATTATTAGTGGTTCTTTCAGTGTGTGGCCCCAGGCCTTATTTACTGCAAATCATCTAAATCTAGCACAGACTCCACTCTAATTGATTTCCTCAGCTCCACTTTGATTTAATATATGCCAGCATACAGTATGCAAGAACTAGAGATAAAATTCATCCTTCTGCCATGAGTTGAAAAGCTTATGCTCTGTTGAAGGCTTCTCTGCAAGATCTTTGAAGAGAGGTTGAGGAGAATTACAGTGGTCAATAATCCTTGGACTGCTGGGAAGCTTCATCCCTGTGTTTTGTAGACAGCAGTAATGGGCAGGCACTACTAGGCTTTGACTATCATTAGGAGAATCACCAGGATGACTGTACCAAAGTGGCACGGGAGGTTGTGTTGAGGTCCTGGCCTGCCTTTTGAAAGGTCAGGGAAGCATCCCCAGGCTGAAGGATTTCAGGTCTCATCAAAAGACCTCTGCACAGACACACTATGCACCTTTGAATGATTCCCTCTGCCCATAATTATAACCACAGTGGGTAAGTCACAGGCATGTGGACAACCAGAGTAAATGGCTGGTTCTGATAGAAGGGTGTGACAGTAGTCTTGGCAGCTGTGGGAAAAGGGGTGTCACAACCTCAACACTGGCTGGGGCTAGGACAGAAAAATCTCTTGCCTGTGTATTCCCTTCTTTTAAAAGATGTTGGATGTTTTCTTGCTGGTGCTGCTTGAAGCACAGGGGTGGCAGAGGTTCTGGTGACTGGTTTGGCCCCATAGTTGGTGGTCAGAGATGCTCCAGTTCCATCCCTTGCATGTTAAACCCTACAGTAAAGGCACTCCTCCTGCTGCAAGGTCATGTGCTGGACACCAACTTCAGGGCACGCAGGCAAGGGGTGGAGAAGGAAAGCAGAGGGAGTTGTCACCCTACTGTGCTTGCGCAGAGCAGTGTATATACATGAACAGCTGTCTAATAGGTGTGATATCATTTAATCCTCACTGTCTTGATAGGCCTACATTCAGGTTTTAGCATGAGGTGAAATAGAAAATAATGTGTAGTTTCTATTAGAGACATTACAATGAGAATAAGAGTAGTAATTTAGGATGGATGAATAGCTGTTGCAGGCAGTGTGTGTCAGCGTAGAATTAAGTATGTTAAACAGAGAGTAACTAGTCTAAGATATTTAATATTATTAATTAAAATGAATTAATATTATGGTTATCTGTTACTGCAAAAGACTAATCTTGTCAGCTGTTGTAGCTTCCAAGGTCGTGCCTGGAGGCCAGCAGAGTCCAGGCAACAGGGGAGTTGGAAACCACGTGGATAGCTGCTCTGACCTCCCTGCCTGCCTGGGACAGGAGCCTGCTGGAGCTGCCAAGGGCTTCAGGGGGCAGGGAGCAACCCCACCCTCCTCCTCATGTGGCCCCTCTCATCCCCTTTGCAGGAAATGGTACAGCTGCTCGTGGGGCCCAGCTGGCATGGATGGGGGCTGGCTGAGAGCAGGGAAGGACAGGGTAGAGCCCTTAGCACTAGTGGCATTCCCCACTGCAGTGAGCTTTGCTCTTCCCTGCCAGCCTGGTTCCCTCTACTCTCCTGCCCAGCAGGGCAGAGACATTTTGCCTACAGGGCTGGAATCAGCCTGTAGGGTTTCAGCGAGAGGAAGAGAGACAGACTCTTGGTTCGGAGCAGTTCCCCTGCTCTTCTATGCTCGTCCAACATGAGCTGTGGTGGTGCAAGGAGAATCATTGTCCTGCTCCTGTAGTGCCTCTACATGCCCTGCCCTGCTGTTGTCTGCCAAGACACCTCTGGATTTTCTCTGTGCCTGGCAGAAGTGGTAAATGAGGTGACAGATTGCTGTGTCTTGGGTGAAAAAGTGCAACAGGCAGAGAAGCTCTTCCCATCTCTTCTCCTCCTCAGCCAGGCTGCCAGCTGTGGGAAATCAGACTGGGGGTCTTCCAACGAAGGCTACTGTTCAAAGCGCTTTAGGAGACAACCTGAGAGGTGCCTGTGACCAGCACTCCCTGGCTGCTGGCAATGGTGGAGACAGTTCCTAAGAGTTTGAATACTCAAGTACATTGATAGTCTGCTTAAAATAGAGTGGCAGGGAGATTATGACAATCCTGCAGTCTCTTGGGAAACTCCGATGAAACAAATGGTTCAATGCAAATAAAAACAGACAGGTCAGGAAGAAGCTTTTCAAGCATAAAATACCAGAGCCAGAAATATCAGCTGAAAAATGTGCAAACTTTTTCTTTTTTTTTTTTTTTTAATATGAAGTCTATACCAAATTATCCTTGCTGGTTGTAACCATTTCCTCAGCCCCCACAGTAGCTTGTCTTCATTCGCTGCTATGTTTTGTTTAGATTTGAAGCTTTTATGGAATGAGATCTTAGCTGCTTTATGTGTTTATAAAGCTCCATCTATGTCTTGGGAGCTCTTTGAACAATAATAGTAAATAGGAGATAATTTTGGCTGAAATGCTGCAAAATGTATACTTCAGAGCCCTGTAAGGTGCATGATTAAGCATGTATTTGATTTGGGAATGCATCTGTGTGTGAAATGAGATGACAAAGGTCCAGGTGAGCTCTCAAACTGGAAATCAGCCGTGCCGTGAAGGTGTTTCCATTCTTATTAAGCCCCTCATGCTGTCTGAAGGGCTAGTCTTTCCTAGACTCCTGTGATACAAGCTTGGAGTTTTCAATAAAAGTACAGAAATAAAAGTACAGATGAAAGTATCTGTTTTTGCTGAGGTAAATGACAGTTATTGATAAACTGGGTCAGCTGAAAAGTGTCTGGAGGTGGGATTCATGTTACTGAACTTTAGATGACTGAAGGTAGGTGTCTACATCAGAGCTGTTCCCCTGAGGTCTTTCTTGCCCTAATTTAGATACCTGCTGGAGATTGGGGTGAATCATGCCTTGCAAAGCATCTCAGTTGGCTGACTACAAAGGAAGCCTGGCACAGTGGTTGGTGACTCCAACCAGGGGGGAAGCCTACATTTAGGGTAGATTAATCCTGACTAGGAGATTTTTATGCATGGCAGCAGGTTGATGAATATTGTGAAGGAAAAAAAATGTTTCCTTTTACCTTTCACAGTGGGATGAAGGGGATTGCACCTCTGGGAAATGCAGTACCCTTTTTTTTTTCCTAGGATGCTTTTGCTTTTCTGGAGTTGGTGCTTCTGGAAATGACATTAGGGAGAATGTGCAAGGTAAAACTTATTTTCCAGGCTTGCATTTGATAGTATCAGAAAATCTGTCAGAGGGCATACCGTCATGGGCAGGTACCGGCTAACTGCTACCCAGAAGTCAAGCAGCTGCCTTAGCCCACCTGGCCACAAAGGCATTGTGGAGCACACAGAAGACCTCAGGTCTGCCTGTACACGTCCACATAGCCATGATACGAAGCAGTTGTCTAAAAAGGACAACAAAACCCTATTACTGTGATTGAGAAAGGTCTGGATCCAGCTTTTTTGAGGTACATACACAGCTTACACACAACAAGATACTGGGTAATGATAAGGGCCCTTGATGTATCTCAAGGAGCTACATCACAGGAAATATTTTAGGGATGGGGGAGTAAAAGAGTAGTTAGGAATGGGAGGGCTATAGAAATTGCAAAGAGTCTTGGAGAAGCTGTCATGATTTATAATAGCTGTGGCATTACAGGGTAGCCAGAGTTGGAGCAGTCCAGAAGGTACAAAGTCAGCATCAAGCCCCCAGTCTCACTCTGTCCCTGCTGGTGTCCTTCCATTCTTGGGAAAAACAAGTGGGGAACTGAGAATGAGGCGCTCTGGGACACTCCTGGCAGTGTGTCCATGGCACGAAATCATTGCTCTGTGAACTAGCTAACAGCAGTGACCGTTCAGTCTGCCCACACGACCATGCCTTCCGTTGCTACGTGACCTGGCAGCACAGAGCTTTCACATGACCAAGAGACGAACTGTAGCCCCAGAAGATGCAGAGGAGAATACATCATGTGATATTGAGCTGTTTATAGCAAGGTGTTACTAGTTGCTTTGAGGAAAAATTTTTGCTCTATAATAAGCTCCTTTCACAGTGAAATAGGAGAAAAAAAAGTAGATGAAGTCTAGTCAGATGCTAAGAAATAAGGACTAAGATATTCTCTAATTGCAAAATGGAGGGTCTGCAGTCACTGGCAATCACTGTACACATGAGAAACAGCAAGCCAATGTACAGAAACAGTTAAGTGTGTCATTAAGAGAAAAAGCAGAACTGACAGAAGGGGGAGACTTAGTAACTTTGAGCAAAAAAAAATATGTTGTGCTGTCATTTGTTTCTACTTTTTTTCTGGGAAATAGGACTTTGTGGGCATACTATGTAAATAAGATCTCACCAAAGAATCTCTCTGATGTTGTCATTAATTTTTTCCTCCTTCCATAAACAAGCCTAATAGCAACTAGCTTTAATAGTGTGGTATAATTTGCTCCTCAGGAAAAAAAGACAAGTTGCTTGAAGAGAAAACTCTTGGAAATATGATTTGTGGCACAGTTTTTATTTAGATCCGGATGTAGGATAAAATATATCCATATTTGGCTCAAACTCTTGACATGAGACTTAGAAGAGAAAAAAATAAGGGGCCCCATCTGAACTAAGGACCTGAGAAAACTTAGGTTCCAAGCATATCCACATGAGACTTTCCAACATAAATTAACAGTGGGCCAATTTGTAGATGTTCAGCTGGACTTAGATTTACAGACCAAGATGTGAAAAGAGGCTAGGAGCACTTCACACAGCTGTGGAATTTGCCGGGGAAACTGAACCTTCAGTTGTAGCAGCTCACCGGGAAAAGAAGCAGACAAAAAGGTGGAATTCAATTACTAGGAGCCCTATTAGTCAAGACTTGCTTCTGGTAGGCATCAAAGACAAAAAGCTATTGTAGCTTGGTCTATGATATTTTTCAGCTCCTGGAAACATTATTAACTTTGATTTAGAAAACAGGAGGGTAATGCAGAAATCCAGGGAGGGTGTTCAGCTAATTGCTGGTGCAGTGATCAAGAAAAGCTTCTGGCTAGAAGAGGCTTGTTATAACTTTAAGGTTGGCCAAGAGAGAGAACCACAGTTGCCTAGTGAAAATTCCTTGGAACCAAACTGCTGAAGTGCAGCTTGTGGGTCCAAAGGTGGCCTGCATGCTTTTGGTTTGGATCTGGGAGTGGTGCAAGAACAGTGGGCATTTGTCTACCGAACAGGCAATAAAACTAGGAAATGTACAGTGGTGATGGACAGCAGATGGACTGCTCTTCAAGGCTTTGAATTCCTGCCTGCGTGTTGGACTGCAAGGGACAGCACACTCCATGCAAAAGAGAGGGAAGGGTTTTTCAAGTTCCCTGGTAAAACTTAAGGCTGGAAGAGCTTTTTAATAATCTGTTATTCACTGTGTCTTCTTTTTATTGAAACACCTAAGATTTTGGGGGATGAAAAAAAGCCTTAAAGCTCTGGTTTATCCCAGAGTATGCAGTTTATTTCGGCACATAATTGAAAATTGGCCATGACATCTGCTGTATCTGTCAGACACTAACACAGACACTAGCAATTAGCAAACTTTCTCATGCAGTAGCTGAACACACTGGTCGTCACCACAGCTGAGATCAGAACCAGGAACCACATGCCCCAGAGAAGCAACCCCACCAGTGCATGGTGTTTGAACCCAGGGAAAGCATCTTTCTAACTTTGGCAGTGCTCAGCTCACAGAAGAAGAACTTCAGCTATTTTCTCACATTCAAAAATCCTGATGTAACTACACGTTCTTTTAGGAAGTGGGAGGTCTAGGCAAATGAAAGATTTTGGGCACTCCTATTTGGGGAGCACCCGAGGGAAGGACTGTTTGAGTAATTTGTTTGTATAGTGCCTAAAATAAAGGGATCCTGGTCCATGGTGTTAAGGGAATAGAAATAATAACAACAGTAGTCTTTCCCTTTTCAGAGGGGGCTCCTCACAGGATGGATGGATGCACAGTAGGCTGGGATTTGACCTAAGAGAGACTCGTAAAGCTTTTTTAAAGTTTTGTGCAGTTGGACCCTTTTTGACATCTGAATATGACTCATGCTTTATCAATATGACAAGCGAGGAGGAATGTGAAGGTTGGCTCTGCATTTGCATATAGGCAGATATGTTTCCATTGAAGATGGAGGGTTGGATGTGTGTGCCCAAGTGTGGAATCTGAAGTACCAAAAAATACATCCTTTACATTCTGAGTAAATAGTGACCACGCTACAGGTTGTTGATTCCAGAATGATATGGGTTGGAAGGGATCTCTGGAGATCATTTAGTCCAACCCCGCTGCCAAAGTGGGTCCTTGTAGAGCAGGTCCCACAGGAATGTGTCCAGGTGGGTTTTGAATGTCTCCAGAGACAGAGACTCCACCACCTCTCAGGGCAGCCTCTTCTAGTGCTCTGTTGCCCTCAAAGTGACGAAGTTCCTCCTCATGTTTAGATGGAACTTCTTATGTACCAGTTTGTGCCTATTGCCTCTTGTCCTCTCACTGGGCACCACTGAAAATAGACTGGACCCTTCCTCTTGACACCCACCTTTTAAGTGTCTATAAGTGTTGATCAGACCTGCCCCACCTCAGCCTTCTCTTCTCCAAACTAAAAAGACCCAAGTCCCTCATTCTTTCCTCGTAAGTGAGATGCTCCAGGCCTCTAATCGTCTTCGTGGTCCTCTGCTGTACCCTCTCCAGCAGTTTGCTGTCCTTCTTGAACTGGAGAGCCCAGAACTGGACCACAGTACTCCAGATGGGGTGTCACCAGGGCAGAGTAGAGGGGCAGGATCACCTTCCTTGGCCAGCTGGTCACGTTCTTCTTGATGTCCCCCAGGATGCCATTGGCCTTCCTGGCCACAAAAGCAAATTGCTGACTGTTGATATCCAAATCTCTTTTGTACCTAGTGGTTTTCTCCATGTGACAGACAGGAGCTATCCTTTCCCAAGGACTCTGGAAGCCCTGGCTTTGTAAAAATGCTAAACCTTCAGAAGATGCCTGCATTTCATGGAGCATTTACTACCGAGATGTGTGGGCATTAACTTGTATAAGAGCCGAGCACTTAGTGTTCCCAGCCCAGGTTGGCCCCCATCTTGTGGATTTGAGGCACACAGAAGGAGGGAATTCAGCTGTTAGTATCTTCCTTTTTGTTCAAACATAACTGCATGGAAAAGTAAATGAGTGCTTTCAGACTGAGTGTCCTCTTCCTCCTCAGTAATGAAGATGGCAGGATGGCCAACACAGTGTTTTCTTCCTTTTGCCTGTTAGCTGCTCAGGCTACTGTGGAAGCTGTTCTCTGCTAAATTTCACTTGAGAGGCAGCTGCTCTTCACATGATAGGGTCGCCAGGAGTAGCAGCAGTCAAAAGTGAGCTGGGCTCATTTGTGTTACAGTTGTTCTGATCACCTGATCACCTCTCCTTGCGTCAAAGTTCTTGGGTAATGGCCACATAAGCACCTTGCCTTAGAAACCCGCCTTTGTCTCTCATGGTAGGTAGTCATGTTTTGGGTGGTACTGTGGGTTAATGCTAAGATAACTGCTTACCTAAAATGTTGGAAAGGTCAGTGATGCCTTCAGCAAAGAAAAGTTGCTGTACCCCAACCCTTGCTGTTTTATCTTGCAGTTTGTTCAGCTCTGATTCCACAGAATGCGTCTCTTGCCCTTTTTTCCCTGTCACTGAATTGTGTAATTAATGTCTTTAATATAGCAATCATAACGTGAGGCAGTAACAGAGACACTCTGGCAACTGAAACAAGTGAAAACCCCTGTAAGATTAATGCTCTTGTTCTTTCTCCCATGGTAAAATGTCAGTATTTTAGGACTGAAAATGTTTTCAGCTGTGCACAGAAGGGTTTTTATTTAAGTGACCACAATTTCAGAGTTTCCATTGTGTTCTCATTCTCCCTCTCTCTTTCTTTATGAACAGGCTAGTATCATTTATTTAAAATTCTCCCTGTTTTCATTGGAATGTAGTTAATTGACTTGGAAGGAGTATAATCTCTTGAAGAAAAACATGCTTACCATGTAAATAGCTCCTTCTCAAAAGGTTTGCAAAAAAGCAGATTATGTACAAATTCTTAGAATGCTCTGCTGTGCCAAACACTGTTGAATTTGCTTGAATTGGTCAAGTTCTGGCATCAAAGCATGACATTTATATGATTATTTATGTTGTTTATTAACTAATGCATAGCTGTGATAGTCTAATTACTGCTGGTCTTAGTATGGCCGTATGAGCTGTTCACAGCAATAGCACAAACCGCACGCCATTTGGCTGCTTTTGAGTTTAAGCAGGGAAGTAAAAATTACTGGGTTTCAGGCAAAACTGTTTGGCCCATGAACCTTTCATCAAATCTGCAAGAATAACTTATTTGTTTTTGGTTCCCCCCCTCCCCGTCTCCCTACACACACCCCTGTATTATGGAGAAGCTTAAATGAATGTTGTGTTTTTGTTATGTAACTTCAGGTCAGTGGCTGAAAATCAGGCATGTGATAGGTTTCCTTGTTACCGATTGACCAAAACCATTGCATTTGAGTAGATACAGGCATAGCAGTGTATCTCACTACTGCAGCCCATCCTTCGTGATATGATGAAAAAGACCTTGACGCCACAGACTTCAGACTCAGAACCAGCTCTGCTGGATAGCCCAGGTGGGACACAGCTGTCTTAGCTTCACTGTAAATGTTTGGATTCAAAATTTAGCTCCACTGCTAAGTAGCCTTAGGGGAGGCTGAAGTCCATGTAGAAAGGCAGATGCCTCTCTGATGAGAAAGCAGCTAAGAACCCATTTCTGGGTCTTATGGCAGTAATACTATTTTGACAGGTATCAAGCAATAAGCCTCTCTCTATGCCCAGGCTTCCTAAAGATCATGAGCCTGGTGCTTCCAGTCTGTGTTACCTGCTGTGGTCTTGCTCTGACTAAATGTGCACAGGAAACACTCCCTGTACCACAACACCCATCACAGGAAGGCAGATCGAATGTACCCCTCTGATTTCCAAGCTCCCCCATTCATCCCTGCTGTGGGAGACTGGGATTCAGTTTCCTCTCCTGCCTGACCAGATATGGATCATGTCGCAGGTGACCCAGGGAAGCATTTACTCTACAGCCCCTTTAGAACTTTGTCTGGGGCACAGCATTAGCAAAATCAGTTGAACCTGCAGAAAGGGTTGGGGAACAGTCCGGGTTTAGCTGCCTGTGGAAACAGTTGAGGTCAGTGTTATACCAGCTCCATGCTTGCACTGAGCTGGTGGGACCTGACCCAGCCCTATGAGGTATTTCTATGTGTTGGATCAAAGCAGTGTTGGCAGTAAGGAGGCCTGCTCTGCTCTTGGGTGTGCAAGTAGGTGCAGTCCCATGCTCTGTGGAGGCACAGAGCTGGGATTGGCAATAGCTTGCACCCTCCTGGTTTGGGCAGAGTTAATGTGATCGCATGCTATGTCTGATTGTACGGACATGCCCCGATACTCCCTAGGCCAGCTATTAAGGCAATATTTAGAAAGGAGGAGCCTGGGTGTATGTTGAGATGCTATTAAACACTTAACAGGAAGACCAGGCACAGACAGATTGTATAGGTATCTACAGCAGCAGCCTATATAGGAGCGATAAGAGGGCAAAACCACCTCACTGTTTCCTTTGTTGGTCTTGGAAAGTCTAGGCAGGATGCTGCTGCTGCTACCCAGAACAGAGTCTGGGTGTCTAGGTGAGAATCACTGCCCCTAGCTGTCTTCCTTGGAAGCCAGAAGGACCAGCAAATCCTGGATTTCCAGTCTCCATCCTTTGATTCTCCACCTAGCACTGCCCCTTTGTCTGCCTCCTTCCTCCTTGTGCCCCTTAGTTTTGGAACAGCAAAATTCAGTTTTGCCTATACTTCTGAGAAGCCTTTGGCTGGCTTTGGGAGAGAGAGGACTTTTCTGAAAACTGCTGATAGCATCTGAGTCCTGGAGAGAGACAATATTGAGACATACCCATGATTTTTGGCATTTCCTTTGGCTGGCTCAGCAAACTGCACTTTGTGGCTCTTGTTTTAAGGCGTGCTGTTCTCATGCCTCGTTGTGGGAACAGGGGCCCCCGTATCTTGGATGCTGCGAATTCCCCATGGCAACCCAGCAGCTAAAAATTGGGCATGGCCTCATGAAGTGTAGCAGTGCCCTGGAAAGCCTCACTCAATGTCAAAGTATAATGGACAAAGGCAGGTCAGGGAAAGAAATTCATGGTGTTGGAGTTATTAGGCTTTGACAGATACACGGCAGATCCAGTTTTTGTTCCCTGTTACTTTCAAAATGGGTTTACTCTACCATACTTTGAACATTTCATTGCTTTTAAGCAGCAGTGTAGCCTCAAGGAAATGAATGAATGGCTCAGAAGGGGAAGTTTGTTGAAAGAGGTGGCCGAGGGGGGGAAATGAGAGCACTTGTGCTTTGGTTCTCACAGGTCAGGGATGTATTTAGATGAATTCTGCAGTTCCACTGTCCAGAAGTAAAGTACACAAACAAACATGTTTTATTCACACACAGAATTACTGTTTTTGTGCAGCTAGGGAGGGAGACAGGCAGGGAGTGGCTGGACAGAGAAGGGCTTTTTGTTCTCATTTTGCCTTTGGCAAACGCACCGCCACTCGACTCCAGCAACGTTCGTAGAAAAGTTGAGATTCTCTGCTGAAAGGTGCGGAGTGCTGAGGTGCTGCAGCTCGTTCTGCAGGCACAAAGGCAATGCCTGAACAGCGTGGACCTAACTGTGTTACGGGCAGAATACCAGTGCTTTCTGCCCACAGTGACAGTTTAGAAAAAGAAAAGGTGCAACAGGAAATTACTGTTTTTTTCCTAAGCAGCAACATTTCTAAACAAATAATTTTTAACCAGCTCAAGAAGAGACAAATTAATTCTACATGTTCTCAAACCATTCTCCACTACCATCTATCATTCAGGATAATGATAAGTTTTCAGTTTATAATTGAGTCAGTCTTTGTTGACAATTCCCACTAATTTATTTGAAATACTTTCCAGACCTTTGGTTTTTCATGATTTCTCAGCAGAGGGAAAAGGAGTGGAGTGAGTACCTTTTCAGATACCTGCTGGGATTTGGAAGCTTGGAAGAAATAGAAAGCTGTTGCAGATGCAACAGACATTCATGCAACCCGTTATTTCAGAAGCTGTCTCTCCCACCATTTACCAACAACTAGGGACCCAAGCTGTCCCAACTTCCTGTGCTGGAGTTTTCAAGCCCTTCTGGGTGAAGTGCTGACTTGCTGATCTGCAAGTCTTGCACAGGGAGCGTAAAATGTCCTGTTGCAGATCCCCTTAAAGGTAGGGACGAATACTTCTGTCCACAGACAAAGCTCTCAATGGGTCTGCAAACCAACATTTGACAACTTCTTCCTGTAACAAACCTGTACCAAAAGCTATCATAGCGCAATGTGTGACTAAGCAGCATTAGGTTTGGCCTAATGTGGACCATCAACGTTCTTGATTTCTACAGTAGTAGGCTTTAGGATTGGTCAAAGCATGCAGATTGTACTGAGAAGGTGACAGCCTTTGCTGGGACAGAGGAATGGAAAAAACCTCAAATTCCTGCTTTCTGGGGAGAAAACTCTTTAATGATTTCAAGCCTAGGGTTTGGGAGTAGATGTGCTACGTACCCTAGCCCAGCATCTGGAAGGTGCACTTTGCTGGTTGCCCCAATCCTAGCATGAACAGTGTGAGGATGGGCTGAAGGGACAGAGGGAAGTGCTTGAGAAGGGAAGGTAAGCAGAAATAGCAGAAGAGGGACAGGGATTTAAGGCATAAGGCTGTTTTATTACAGAGCAGTGGGAAACAGGACTGTGGAGAAAGACAAGGATAGCTGAGCTAGCCAGGTTGTTATGGGGACTGCAAGGTTGCTGTGGAGGGAGAGCTTCTGGGACCCAAATTTGAGTTCAGCAATATGTTCAAGGTTATTTATTAGCAGTATTACAGGCGTGCCCTGGAGCCCTAGGCTGGGACCAGGACTCCACTCTGCTTGCTGCTGTCTTTTCCTTCCAGAGCTAACAAATCATGTGGGCAGCCTTTTTTGCTGCATGCCTCTCTCCCCTTCAAAGCCCAGTGTCTTATATGAATAATTTCTAATGTAACTAATATTTTATTATTAATTATTTGGAAGCGGCTGAACTGAAAATAACAACAATATCTTGATTTGGCTTTTCTCTTAATGAACTGCTGAGAATGTGAATAATATTTGCTATCCACATACAACAAGGCACTGGGAGCCTGTGCTGACTGATTTACAGAGTAATTTCTTGTGTAGGTTTGTAATGCTGGTTCTGACACACTGGGAGGCTATGCTGCCGTGGGAGGAAGAGGAGGTCAGACAGGAGGAGGGATGGTGCAGTCAGGCAACTTCCCTCAGGGCCTGAGTTTTTCAGGAGAGAAGGAACATTATCATGGGTCCAGCTCCATCCTTAGACTGCTAAATCCCGAGTTTTTTAACAGAAGCCTGTTGGTAGGCTGTGATAAAGCAGTTATGATTTTTGTTTGCCAGGTAACTGGAGCATGAAGAAACCTTCACAACCGCGGTTTATAGCTCATTGCATGTTCTGGATCTTTCTAAATGCTCCACCTGGACTTTCCTCAGACCCGCGAGTCACTTGTTTACTATTGCCCAGAGAGGGAGGACTATCACCCTCTTGTGGGAAAGGGATGAACTGAAGCAAAGGTAAGACAGGCCACGCAGTGGAGAATGTCTGATTTGTTCTTGTCCAAAGGTAAGGAAAGCAGGTCAGTGTTGACAACACCCCTCCCAGTTGCTTACCTTGGTTACCTTCACAATCTTTCGTGTTCATGTTTTGTGGCAATCATGGGGAGACATCGCTTTTGGGGGTGGCTTCTCCGTTTTTCATACATGGACTCATAGAATGGTTTGGATTGAAAGGGATCTTCCAAAGATCATATAGTTCATTCCCCCTACCACGGGCAGGGACATCTTTTACTAGATCATGTTGTTCAAAGCCTCATCCAGCCTCATCTTGAACACTTCCAGTGACAGGACACCCCCATCTTCTTTGAGCAACCTGTTTCAGTGTCTTAGCATCCTCACAGTAAAAAAAATACATCTTATATCCAATCTAAATCTGCCTTCTTTCAGTTTAAAACCATTGCCCCTTGTCTTGTCACTACACGTCTTGGTAAAAAGGCACTCCCTGTGTTTCTTACAAGCCCCCTTTGTATATTGATAGGCTGTAATAAGGTCTCCTCAGAGACTTCTTATCTCCAGGCTGAAGAACCCCAACTCTCTCACCCTTTCTTCACAGGAGAGGTGCTCCAGCCTTTCCAAATGGAAAGTCCCGGGTTTTTTTGGCCCTTCTCTGAACCCAGTCTAGCAGATCTGTGTCTGTATTGTGCTGGGAACCCCAGAACTGGAGGTAGTATTGCAGGTCTCACAGAGTGGAGCAGGTGGGGAGAATCACCTTCTTCCACCTGCTGGCTACGCTTCTTTTTATGAAGCCCAGGATATGAGTGGCTGGATACTTCTGGGCTGCAAGCAGGCATTGTTGACTCATGTCCAATTTTTTTTTATCTGCCAGTATCCCCAAGTCCTTTTCCACAGGGCTGCTCTCAACCCATTCATCCCTGAGTCCATATTGGTACTGGGTATTGCCCCAACCCAATTGCAGGACCTTGCACTTGGCCTTGTTGAGCTTCATGAGGGGTTCACATTGACCCACTCCTCAAGCCTGTCAGGGCTTGTCTGTATGACAACCTCTAGTGAATCAGCTGTACCACTCAGTAAATAGTACATAAGCAAATATAGCTGTGCACAAATCATACGCTAGCTATTCGTTATCTGTCGTTCCTTGTTTATTCATCTGGCGTATAAAGGTGGGGGGGATGAAGGCAAATTTATTCTCTTTTCTGAGATGTTCAGTCCTGAAATCAGAACCAGGATGGTTAGGCCCCTGAAAACACTTTCAGCCATTAGGCACCATGTGAACAAAGCTGCCCTTGCTTGTTGAGTTGGTACCACATGGCAAATTAGTATAAAACTACTGTGCTGGCTGTTCCTCCGTAAAAGCTCTCCCTTGAGCAAGAAAGGATACTGGACTAACCAGTTTATTCTGATTCATGAGACACACTGGTCTCTGTGGAGTCCAAGAAAAAGTGTCTGCCTGGCAGCTTACAGTGGGAGCTGAAGTCGGAGAATAGGCCAGGTAGATGATAATAAAGAGCAATGGAGAAAACCTGCCATCACAAGACTTCCTAGCCTCAGGAAGTGATGACAGAAATTAGTGAAATAAAAATTCACTGAGGGCCATAATAAATAAGAAACTCAAACAACCTAACCTCTGTCTTAGCTCAGGAGGTGTAGATTCCTGGAAACTGGAAGAGCATATCAAGGGGGTATGTTATAATGCTTCTCATCTTCTCATAGTTCTCCCTAGATATATGCTGTTGGACACTGCCCAATGTAGGGTGTTGAACTAGAAGGACATCTGCTCTAAACTGGCACAGGCTGTTCTTGGGTTTGTCCACGTTTCAAGTTTTTTACTGTACTTTTAAGTACAGTACTGCACCAAATCTTTATTAATCATTAAAATATTCTGAGCAGAAAAGCCTGTGAAAGACACCTATCTTTGTAAATACTACCAATCATCATCATAGTCACAGTGGCAGAGCTCTGACTTTTCAGTGGCACTTCGTCCCTTTTTTATTAGTCTGTATGTGAGCACATGGCTTGAGAAACAAAAATGGAGAAACTCAAGTGTATATTGTTTTTGGTGAGCAGTGGAAATTTTGTTTGGTGCCAGCCTTGTAGGACTGGAAGCAGCTTCCCCTAAAGAGAGGTAGCTGCCCCTGAGGTCCAGCTAGGACAGAAGAAGAAGATTATGTGTCTTGCAAAGTTGCAAGGGTCCTTCGAGGACCCCAAGATCACTGACCTGTTTCTGATGCTTTTCTGGACAGATACTCTCTCTAATGCCTCTTTTGGGCCCTTGCATGACATTGGAAGATGGCTTGCAGCAGAGCATGCCACGCAGGGCTGCTGCAGGTGGACACAGTGGGTGGTGAGCAGGCACTGGGGAACTTGCATGAGCACTGGAACACTGCAGCAGTGCCAATGCAGAGTTCCACGGGGGTTGATTTAGTAGGCAGAACAAGCAGCCACCTGGGGTGCCAGATGAGTGGAGAAGCAGCAAAGTGGCTATTGCTCTGCTGCCTATGCCTGTGCCAGAGCCCTGGGGAGGTGATGTAGGAGCTGGGTTATGTTGAGTGGTGGTTCCTGCTGGAGGGCAGAAGAGGGAGGGAAAGAGAGGACCTCCCAACCCATCCCCTGGCAATACTGGATCTCATTCCCTTGGCAGCAGCAAGAGCTGACTTGGAGATGTAGGACTCTGCTGTCCTCACCAGTCTGATTAATCAACCCTCGTACTAAGAGCTTGTTCACCCTCTCCCACAGCAAAGATATAGGTCCTTCTGGAACAAGTTACTCCTCATTCCTACTGATGCAACATTCACTTTTGCTTGCCATGTTGGGAGACCTTGAGCGCTTAATGCCCCGCTGGGTGTCTCTGTAGTGCAGACAAAGCCCAAAGACAACTTGTGAAATTTGCAGGCTTTCTGCAGTCAGATGTTTCCATGCTTAGGTTAGCAGGTCCCTGTTGTCAACTTCATCACCTACCTCAGGTCCCTAGGTGCTGACCAGCTTTGAAGCTTATGAAGCTTGTTGGGACTCCAGCAAAAGAAATCTCATGGCTCCATAAAAGTTGGGAAGCTGGCACTGGCACATCAAGACACAGGTTCCCCCATGACAAAATCCCTTCATTTGCTGGCTGCAGACTGGTGTTTGGAGAGCAGCTGCAGCAGTACAAGTGAGAAGTGAGTCCTTGTGCCTTCTGGAGACTCTGTGCCCTGCTGGGCTCATGGGCAAGACTGTCAAGATGATTGTGTGCTCAAGGGCTTTGCTGAACCTCTGCTTATTATGCAGCAGCTTAAAAAAAGATATCATATGCACAAGTGCTTTCCTGAAGCAGAGCCTTAGGTGCCACAAACACAGTGGTCAGGAAGTGTCATGTTTTTCTTGCTGGGGATGTTCTTTGTTCCTCTCAGTGAGAAGTTTTAAAGCTTCTTAATTTCTCTAATAGGCCTAATGCAACAGGCCAGACTCTGCTCTTGAAGCACGTACATGATTCCCCTGAAAGCTAATGGAAAGTATCTACAAGTGCAGTAGTTGGCCTATCCTCTAACGTAAGCCTCTTCCATATCAGGCCAATCAAGTATTTCATTCTGTCTTGCTGATTGGTTTGCAAACTACAAGCCAGCTTGGCTTCACTCAAAAAAGACTGTCCCCAAATTATGATTTATAATAATCTAGATTTATTTCATTTCATCTTTAAATTCATGTCAAATCGGAGGAGGGTGGTAGTAAAAAACAAACATTTTTCTGAAACAATAACAAGGACATCGTTATGATAATTGCAACATAATTTACTCCATCAATCACATAGTTGTGTGGGTTTTCTTCTTCTTTTTTTTTTTTCTAAAAAAAAGAGAAGAATAAATAGTTAGAAAGCCATGCAAAAACAAAACAAAACAAAACAAACAAACAAACAAAAAACCTCATGAAATTTAAGCCAAATGTTTGTCTGTTGTTAATTATAAGAATCTGAATTTGCTGGCTGACTTAAGGCTATCTTTCCACAGAGAATAGCAAACCATATGCCCCTTAACTAGTACTAACCTGCCAAAGTTATGTTTTTTGCTGAAAGCAATCTGGAGTGGCTAGCACACTCGCTGCATCTGTTTTGCAGATTAAGAGAGGAACACAAAGAAAACTATTGTACTCCTGCGTTTCTCTTGGCATGTCATGTAATAGCCCGGAGGAATATCAAAATAGTTAAAAACTGAGATGAAAGTGATGGGAACCCGGTATGATTTTTTTTTTTTGTTAAGTACGTGTACAAATTGTAATCCTATTAAACCAGGTACAAATGCCTGGAAAATATGGGGCTCTTACTTTCCTTTTAGTCTTTTCTCCAGTCTGATTTTGTACCTCGATGAAATTCCTACATAATTCTATATGCACATGTACAATTGAATGTATATTAAGTTCCAACCCTTGAATTTGCGCTCCTTAACAAAGGGAAAACCCATTTTTTTATTTGCACATTTTGTTGCTTTAGTAGTTCAACTGCCTCATATAAAGCTATAGGCTTAACTTCTCATCTGTAATAGAATTCTTGCAAGAAATTATACTGTCTCACCAAGAAATATTTCTTAGTCTGTTAAATTTGTCCAAAGGGGAAATTGCAATGTAACTTTAAAAAAATAAAATAAAACCTCTGTTAACTTCATTTAAAAAACCTGCTGCTAAGCATCATCATGATGACCCAAAGAGAATGGCCATGGAAGCTAAGCCTGCAACATTATTCCTGTGAATGATTTGCACTCACAAATCACAGCAGATCTCTGCTTATCTGAGTAGTGTGATTTGCAGCACTGAGCGTGGGTCCCCACTTTTACTCTGGAGCTGTCTTATTTTACAGAAGCTGCCTTATAAAAGCCAACAATCTCTTCAGATAAAGGAGCTCTCCATAGGAACAAAGGGCTGTACCTTTGGTCCGGGTACGTACCCTATATTTAGGTCACAGCAGTTCCGCTAACCCAAATTTCAGCCACTTGGTAGCATTTTGCTAAAAACAGAATTCCACTCCTGACTAGTAGTCAGTTTTGTTTTCTAGGCAGCCATCGCTGTCCTGCTTTTAAGCAGGAATCTTTTACTCTTCTATCCTTCCATGTAGGTTAGGGGAGCACTTACAGATGTGTATACTTTAAGTGTTCAGAAATGCTTGCAGTTCAGCTCCTGGTAATATGCATGGCTGGATAGATTTTTCAAGCTTATATCAGTGAAAAGAGAGTGAAAGCTAAATTTTCCCTGTTAGGATTCAAACAAAAGGCTAACTTTTTGGCTATAGGCATCTTCTTTATTTTGGTACCATATTTCAAAAGGTTTTTTTGGTCCTCCTTGTATTGGTACTTAAGCACTGCATGAATTTATGTGCTTGAGCAGCAGGCAACAGAATAAAAAGAGTTTTGCCCCTCCAATCCCTTCACAGTCTCAACAAAGATATGCTTTTGAGATACTCCTTTGATTCCAGTGAGGAGTGCCTTTTCTGTTACTTGTCCCATGATGGCAGATCCAAAGGATGTGCTGCCTACAGCAAGTATCCATGCATTTCTGTAGCAGTGCCTCACAACCGTTAATAAATTGCAGAGGAACAACCTGCCATTTTTGTGCTGTTTTCTTCTGGACTGGGCAGGGCCTTGACAAATTCTTCTGGTGCCTCTACATAAGGTGGGCACTGTCCCGTGAGTCACAACTCCTGAAAGCCATCTGCATGAAACAAGGGGATACTTGTCTTTATCTTGGTTGCTTCAACAATCTCACAGCCTTTTCCTGTGGTCTCTCTTAAACTCTCTTCTCTGGTCTTTCATGATCTCTCTTTTGTAATTCCCTCTTTCCCGTAAATACTGTGTTTTGCTTTCAAGAATGATATTGCAGGGCAAGGGTTACATTTGCTGTGGCAGTCACTATTATCTGGTGCGCATCCTGTCTCCCAGTCAGGGACCAACATCTCACTAGTTAAACACAGACACCTCACCAAGCATAGCATGAAGCATCTTGTCCACAAGACTTAATAAGTAAAAGCAATACTAGAAACTCTAAGTGGCAACTGGAGCAACTAGTCAAAGAAGCTCAAGGTAATGCTAAGGCATCATTAAACAATATTAAGGGTTGATGACCTTAAATCTGTTGTTTGCTCTTAGCAACCTGACTAAAGCAGATGCTGCAACTCTCTCCCGTGCTCATAAGCTCACAAACACTTATGTTAGTTTACTTATTGTTAAGAGCTCATCACACTTACAAGCTCCTACTGGGGTAAACACCACTTGAGAAGATTCTCATTGTTATGATAAGCATGACTGCAGCATGCCAGGTGCCTAAATTCTGTCGTGCCTTAATTGAGGACTTTTTAGTTCAAAGGATCATGGAATTAGGCCTGATTTTATTTATTATTTTTTTTTACACAGGAATTCATACACTAATCCATGCTGGACAATTACACTGCTCTGCCCAGGAGGCCTCATTAAACTCAAGGAAAGGAGCAGAGCAGGACTGTAAAGCAGTAGGGAGGTGGTCTAGTGAAGAGGGTGGCTTGTGCCGTCTCAGCATTTACCCAACTCCCACAGTCCAATGGGAATAATTACATTTCCTTCTCACTCTAAGAGAAACAATGAGAAACTTCGATATGTTGCTGGTGGAGCACAGTAATGTACTTTTCAAAGACAGGCACGTACAAGGACATTAGGGAATGTTTCTTCTCTGTTTAAAAAAAAAGGGGGGGAATTGTGGAGAGACACAAACAAGTAGTTATTTAACCTACTAAACAGAGAAGGAATTGTTTTCTCTGAGCC
This sequence comes from Jacana jacana, assembly GCA_013400555.1. NCBI lineage: Eukaryota > Metazoa > Chordata > Aves > Charadriiformes > Jacanidae > Jacana > Jacana jacana. The sequence goes on along the minus strand of VZTM01002756.1, from coordinate 173,175 downwards.
ATCTTTTTCTGTGTGTGTGTGTGGTTTCTCTGGTGTCTAATAATACCTTGCAGTAATTTGCACTAATTTAAGTGTCTCCTTCACTAGCCTGCCCATTTCCATTAAATACTGTGTGAATTTAATATCTTTGAGACTTCTGTCAAGCTTTGTGAATTGGCCAACGACTTCAAAAGACATCAGTGAGAGCGGGCAATTCATGTGAATACATAAGCCTGGTTTTCTTAGAAAACCAGGATGAAAACCTCATTAAAAAATGAATTCACTACCTGCAGCAGAACAATTGCAGTTTAGAATTGGGCCTGATGTAAACATAGTGTTTTATGGCTTATGTATTAACCACACTTCTTTACAAGGTGTCTTTCCTGTCACTAAGTCCTAGCACAATTTTTTCTAGCTGTAAATTGATAGTTGTAGTAATTTTAAGAAAATGTGACCATATTTTATAGAACAGTGTGACATTTACAGGAGGCTTTTTAAATTTAAGGTTCATCTCAAATTTCTTCCCCTAAGAAAGTGTAGTGAAATTTACAAAATCATGAACTTCAGTTTTGTCCTGTCTTTGAAAAATATATCAGTTGTTTTGAGTATGAGTCAGAGAGCATCAACTTCTGCTTCAAAATATTTTACAGCGATGTTTCATATAAAAAAATAATTAGGAATAAGTAGTTTTGGGGTGAGGCAGGGAAATGTGACTTTTTATTGAATCAACTAATTTAGTTTATTCTATTTAATACTCATCACAGTTAATAAATAGTTGTTGTTTTATGTTTTCTTGTAGACTGCAGATAACCCTTCTAAATCCTGGTTCATCAGGATATGTACAGGTATATCTGGGTGCAAGTGGTATTTCCAGTGAAGTCACTCATATGATGAAAGGTCAGTGGTTTTTTTTTTAAATATAGATATATATTTTTAAACTGGGTCTTCAAATTACTAAAACCCCAGAGTTAAACCATATAAAACTGTTATATTTTTCATGGCAGTCATGTTATAAGAGAACGTAGCTAACAAACAAGCAAATTAAGCAATATATAATTTGAGACAACCTGATCTTCATCATAGTCATTTTCTAACTGCATGGGTTTAGGAACTCTCTAGGACAGAAGAAGGACCTGTCTTCTAAAATTTAATTTATGTCACCACATGGCTTTCATTGAAGGCTCTGTATACGACTCACATCTTCCATTCCATCTTAATTATTATTTTAAATGGGCATTGTTTGCATGCAGATTATTTTAGCTTCAGAAAAAAAATGAAGTAACTAATTGCCATTTAAGCAAAAAAAAAGTTATTACAGGGTTTTTTTTGTTTGGTTGTTTTTGGGGGTGGGTTTTTTTGGGTTGGTTTGGTTTTTTTTTGGTCAGGGGTTAAAATTTTGCCCATCAGGCTACACATTGTACAGCTTCTGTGACATGGTATGAACCTGCGACAGGGGAAGTTGGATATTAGTAAAATGTTCTTTACTGAGAGGTTGGTCAGTCACTGGAACAGGCTCCCCAGGGAAGTTGTTACAGCACCAAATCTGTCAGAGTTCAAGGAGCATTTGGACAATGCTTTTACTTGTATGGTTTAATTTTAGGTAGCTCTGTGAGGAGCAGGAAGCTGGACTCCATGATCCTCATGGGTCCCTTCGAGCTCAAGATATTCTGATTCCATGATCTTTCTTTCAGCAATTTGCACCTTGTACTAGGGATTGTCCAAACATCTACTTTCAGCAATTTTCACCTTGCACTAGGGATTGTCCAAACATCTACTGAACAACAGAGCTGGCTGTGAACAAAAGTGGTTTGAATCTGCATGGGGGAAGAGTATCAGTCTTGCTCTGTATGAACTTGCTTGAGTGAGAATGGTTTGCTTTGAAGCTGAGCTTTATACACTGGCTTGGTCACTGTTTGGGGACTGAAACCTAATTCAACTTTTATACCCTGAGTGTTTTTCATAAGCATTATTTCTCCCAAGGCCAATGCTACTGCATCACAGACTGTATCACTGGTACATTTTGTTCTTCATCTATCTGCGAGGGAATGCACACATCCCAGCAGCATTCTGAGCCTGTGCCAGCTGGTCATCTGGGGCTGTAGCTAGCACTACGCACCCCACACAGCTCCCCTCCCCCCAGTTCCCTCCAGTCACAGTTTGATGCCAGGCTACCTGACACAAGGTGCACTGGGTAAATAAACTGGGGTAACTTCAGCAACATTCTCCTAGCTTAAAAATTGCTTTGCAAAATATAATCTCTTACAGAGGGTTAGGGCAATCCTTAGAAGAGGAGAAAGATTTTTATACATGCCTAGGGGGAATCCCAGGATGAAACATAAAAGAAGTATTTGTTTTTACACCAAATAACAAACTAAATTTAACTCACTTAAAAGTAAAAATGTAATCACGTAGTCAACCACATAGTGTGCAGTGCAAATGAAACTTAGAATGCCTGGCTTCATAAAGCCCAGAAAGGCTGTAAGCAGAGGGACTCCAGTTTCACTTTGAGAGACAGGGATCCTGCAGACACCTCATTGCCTTGTATTACACAATTGTCCAGAGACAGATGCTCGAAGACAAACATTATGCCGCAGGGGGATAAGGAGTATGCTGTCACATGATATCTTCATCTGCCTTAACCCTTGGGCTGTAGCCACAAGTTCAGAGCTTGCTGGCATGTTTTGCACAGATTTTCAGGTTGATCCTTCCTTCCTTCCTTCCTTCCTTCCTTCCTTCCCTCCTTCCTTCCTTCCTTCTTTGTTGTGTTGCTTTTTCACAAGCTTTATTGTATAAACATCTTTGAAAGAAAAAATAAGCCAGAGGAACTGTAGCTAAGACCTATTAAAAAGGCCAGTTACAGTCTGTTAAAGTGGTATTTCATCACCTTAAAGGTATCTGAGTCTCTATAGAAATAAGGATGTAAAAAACTGGTTGAAAGCAAAGGTGTGAGGAGACCTAATGATTATTAAGCACCATACCATGCCTGTGTGTGTACTTGTGTGTATATGTGTGCTTTTTTAAATATGAAGGGTAAGCAGTCTCCCAGCCTGCAGAAAAACATGGAAAAGAGCAAAGGTACCTTTCTGTAACGTGAATGGGAAGGATATCGTGGTATGAGGAATATTACTTTACAAATAGCAGACACAAATGGACAGAATTAAAAAAAAAGAATAGGCTACTTTGCATGTAATTCTGTTTCTACAGCTGCAGCGTGAGAGTCAGAGGAGATAGATCTTGTTCTGCTAAAGAGGACAGAGGGCTTTAGTAGTTTAAGCTTGAATATTGGAAGGAACTAATTCCATTGCAGCATGAGTAGCCTACTGCACACATTTTATTATTTCTGTCAGTACAAAAGTATAGCTTCATTGTATTTACCCTGCCTCTCCTGGGGAATAAAAGAGGCCTCTCACACAGCAGAGAGAAAATCTGCATGAACCATATCTGAAAAAAACAGGGGAAGACCACTAAAAGATGGACTGGTGTGGGATTCACAAGCAAAGAACCTCTGAGAGGCATGGTGTTGGCTAGCAGTAAGCTGCAGATTCTCAGCAAGACTTCCGACTAGTTCAGAAAAAAAAAATTAGGTTCATGCAGTACAATTACAAACAAATACGAAGAAGATAAAAACATTAGTCTTGTGATTTTTGGCTTCTTTCCCTTCCTTTTTCTGCCTCTTTTCCCAATTCTCAGATATGCTTCTGGTCAATGTCCAAAAATTAATTCTTCACATCTGTTAGTTGTTCATTGGCTTGCTTGGTTATTCTGCATTCAGTTACCTTTCCTTTTTCTCTTACACTACTTTTTGGTTGTTTTTTTTTTTTTTTTCTTTTACTCCTTTCCCCCCCTCAAATCCTGATTTTGCTTCAGTATAACTGCCTTTCTGCTCCTGTATTTCTTATTCCTTTTTTTCCAGGCTTCATTCTGGTTCCTCCATTATTTCCTTGTGTATTAACTGAAGGCAGAGTTTCAGCTGGTATAAGTGGCCATAGTGATCCTTCCTCTGAAAAGTAAAATTACTGAAAATTAAAATTTTGTTTGTTCTACCCCAAACCAGGACATTCAGAATTCTTTGCTTACTCTTCTTGAGAAGTCAGCTTTCCATATTCCTTAGAAAGAACAAGGAATTCTTTACTGAGGTGTGCTCAGCCACCTCACTGGAAAATGTGATCTGCCATTGTTGGATCCACTGGAAATCCAGCATCTCAGGCTCACTAGGAATGCCTCATACTTCATAAGATTATAGATCACTGTATGGCAAAGAATAATTTAGGAGGTTGCAATTATTTTGACAATTCCTTTTGATAAATCTGCAATTGTGGTGTGATTTCAGTTGCTTTCAAAATCCAAGGAGCCAGGCTATCTGCCCTTCTTGCCTACTTTCATGTTACCTTCTACCTGACTACTTGAATGCCAAAGGGCCTGGCTCAGAAGAAAATGATGTTTCTGCAGAGTATGTGTGCGGACATGAAAAATACCTCACTTGTTGTTAGAGATCTCACTGTAACGTGATCTTACCTCTGCAACATCATTTAAATGCTAGCTATCCAGCCTTAGCTCAATGACTAGGAACTCTCATGGTGTCCATATAGAGAGATAATGTCCTTGGATGTGCCCAGCTGCCTTTTGGAATGCTCTCTTTTTCCCTATGAACTGTACAGGCAACTTAAGTAACTCAGTGTATACCACAGAGGCTTTTTTTTCCCAACTGAGGTAAGATGAATTTCACTCCTCACCAGTTGTCTGCAGAGCCACTTCCCACTCTCCCGATACAGACTTGTCTGCAAGTGGAATAAATCAGATGGTGCATGAAGTGATGCCTATGCACAGTCTGAATCAATTATACAAATCTTGTCAACAGGGTGATGGCTATTATGGTAATATAAATGTACGATTGTTCTTGAGAAATAATTTATTTCAGAACTTAGGAGCAGCTGATCTATAGTACGATTGAGTGCTAAAGCAAATTAGATAAAACCAAACAAAACTCTGATACAAAATAATTCAACATTATGCTAACCTTTCAGTTCATTACAGTTCTACAGTACTTTCCAGGCTCATAGTCATATTTTTCATGTTACATAATTAACAAAGTGACTGTTGATATCAGCTGAATTTTGGGCCCATTGTCCTTCAGCATTATGGGTGCCCTTTCCTAAGCCATTTCCTTGCAAGGGTGAAGTAATAGCTCTTCTGGCAGGTCAGGTTTTGGATGGTACAAAAACTATAGAAACATTCATTGCCTGGTCTCATAAATAGCTTCCAGAGGCACTGAGTAGGTCTGAAAAAAACATCAGCCCACATAAAGTTTTTCAATAAAACCAAAGCCAACTTAGCAAGGTGTTACATTAGAAAGCAATTGTTCTTTGCAGTGTGGACAATCAATTTCTCCATATTTCTTTCACCAGAACTTAGTTAACGGCACATTGTACAATGCTGAATTCACAGGCTGATATCACCAAGCCTTCTTGCAATTAATGTCACATTTTTCCAAACCCATTTCAATTTAACTCTAGAAATTTTGGAAACTTTCTGGATGTTGTCTGACAAGCCACTGTGCTGTCACATATGCTAAGTGCTAACCAGCCTCCTGGCCGCTGTCTCACGTGGGGAGGCAGAGTGGCGCTGAACCAGTGAGTATCAGGGCTGTGCTGCATGGATGGCTTTGGGCAGCTCACCAGAACTATGAGGCTGTGCTGCTTTCACCAGATTCCTCTCCACCACAAGGATTTGTCTGCTTTGGTTTTGGAGGAACCTGCTGTTTTGCAAGCATATGGGGTTACAGCGTACTCTGTTTTTACTTCCTGGTTGCCCTTTTTAAACGAGATGGGTTTAAAAGGTGTGATTGACAGCAGACTGTAGTGCGATAGCCTCCACTCACTCAGTGCTCCTCTCCACACCTGTGCCCCAGACTGGCAACAACAGCAAGCTGTGCCTACCTGCTCAAGTCTCAGCTGTCCTCGATGCCTACAACAGCTTTTCTGATCATTCCCTCATATAAATCACAGGGCCTTACTGGCACTTGCATAGGTAGAGTTATAGCGATGTATACAGGCAAACAAAGCTTTGATATAGAAACACTGCTTGCCCGAAACAAAAATGCCTCTGTCTGGGGAAAAGGCTGGGCTTCAGTGTGTCCTCAAAACAATTATTCTCAGGACTAATGGAAGAGGCGTCTGAACACAGACTTGGATATCTCCTTCCCATCACCTGGTGTGGGAGAGGATGTGCAGCCCTCAGTGCTTCCCTAGGAGGACACATTGCCTCCCTGGAGGGAAGGTTTATTGCTATGTCTCTTTGGCAGGGACTGGTTTATCAAGGCTAACCTTTATCACTATTTGTTTTGTATGCAGAAAACAAGAGACATTATCCCATAACTGTAGATTCCCTTTTGATTGCGTTCTACTTCCAATATACAGTTAATGAATACCTGCTTGTACCATTGCTGATAAAACTCCTCTTCTTGGAAACACTTTTTGTTGTTGTTGTTGTTGAATTCTGATTGTGCCAATTAAGATTGTGAAGGTTTTCCACTTGTTTCCCATTCAGAACATCTAGACATCTGAGCAAGTGTGTATAGGCTTGTTTACTAGGTATTTCCAAAGGCTTTTTGAAGCATAGGTGAATGAGGGCTAGATTCTGCTCATTCCTATGCCTTTATCCCTGCTGTAGTGGGGTTACTTTTGTGTAACTCAGAGCAGAATTTGGCCTCACAGATGGGCATAAATGCATTATCAATTAGAACATGTTACAATATGTAACCATGACAAATGCTCTATTAGGATATGAGACCAGACTTTGGTGCCAAACTTGTAATAATTTACCATCTGGCTGGTCACCTCAAGCTTCTTTGCAGCAAATAAAAAAAAAAAAAAAAGAAAAAAACGAGATTGTACATTTGATGCTAAGTATTGGCCTGCTGTATTTGTATAGAAGTGCTCGTCCAAGGCTAACTGCAAGCTGACTGACAGCTGGGGCTTTATAGACCTCAAGGGAACATGGTTGTGGCACCTCTTTTCCATGATGATTAAGGGGAAAGAATAGCCATCCAGCTCTGTAGTTAATTTTAAAGTCCTTTCCTTACCTGTTAACCAGTCCTTCTGCTGGGGAAGGGAGTACAGACATAAGAGCAAAGCTCAAGTCATGGAAACACCCATTGCTGGTGTTCACACGTTGAATCCTGACCCTGTTTGCTCTGGGAAGCCCAAAGTATCTGTTCAAAATAGAGCTTCTATCCATGGATAAACTTGGAATGGAGTTATTCTGACTACTAAACAGATCATTTCCATGGTAGATAGAAATCTACCTTTTTCTGTCACTGATTTGTTCTTTGTGGTCTGTCCAACTGATCATAACAGTCTGTTTGGCGTAAGAAAAAAAAGACCTGTGAAAAATTTAAAGTAAACATGCATTCTCTGAAAAACGGAGAACTTTTTATGAGCAAGATTAAAAAAATACAAAGAATTATTTTGGCAAACAAGCCAAGAAAACAACCCCAGCATTGCAGGTGGCCTGGCTGTAGCTCCGCGTGCACTCCCAGCAATCCCCTGTTAGTCCAAAGGAACGGCTGAGCTCCATCCCAGCGCTACAGCAGGAGCCAGGGTACTTCCAAAGGTAAGAATCATTATTTTCTGTGGAAGCTTTATGTGTTCTTCACATAGAAAATGAGGGTTCAGTGGTTTCAGCCGCGTGTTCCAGGTTCCCGCCTCTAATCTTATCCAGAGTTGGAACAGCATGTACAGGAGAAAAGAAAAATGGAAAAAGGAAGGTTAGGAGAGTTGTTATAAAGTGTCCAGTGTGAGACTCTTTGCTGACCTTGAACTGTGCTGTGATTAAGAAAAGGCTTCTGTGATAACAGCTTATCTGCCTAATGACATTTCTTGCAGCAAAGCACAAAGTATTCTGGGTGAGGGGTTTGGTGGCCTGCAGGTGTGAGCAGCTGGGTACTGCTGTGGGTCTGTGCAGGAACTTGGTGGACTTGACATGGGCTGGAAGACGGCTTGAGTCTGGACAGGAGAAACATTGCAGGCTGATTCAGGTACAGTTGGGGGATATGTAGAATTATGTTTTCCATCAATCTTCATGGGCTGCTATGTCCAAACAACTGCTTTTTTAATTTTGAATTTAGGAGATCTTCCTGATGAGATCCAGCAGTGTAATGTCCGAACCAAACAGGTAACTGCTTCCAAACAACCTTCTCAAAGTGACAAGTAGCACATTGTTCACACAGTTAGTTCGAAGCCTGAGTTCTCAACAGCAATGGGGTACCACAATTTCCTTTACACCGCCAGTGCATTGCTCTGCTTTATGACGTTGTACTGACCATTGTTCCAGTTGTGCTGGTTTTTTTTTTAACGTGTTTTTATTTTAAAAGTATTAAGAGCAACTTAGCAAAATGATTTGGCTCAGCTAAAAGCTACAATGACTTAATCCAGATTTTATTATACTGAGACTTCATTATACGAAGTGAGTCACTGTGCAGTAAGAAATGAACCTCGAGGAGTTTGAGGTTTTTCAAATCACAAACCAATTTGGGATTTGTGAATAGTGAACCTTTTACCACTGTGGTATTTACTTCTCATTTATTTCTGCAAGGGAGTAGCAAATTTAAAAACTGTGGCTAAGGTGAGTCCTATGTGTGAGGAAGAAAACTCTCCCCCAGAGCTATGCTGGCAGAAATGCATGCCCTACACATGACAAATATGCTGCGTTTTCAGATGAGAAGTTCTGTATCTTGCCCTCTCATCTTCGTTGCTTTCATGTGTATTGATTTCTGTTATACCCACTTCTTGTTCCATTATCATCATGCCTTTTTTTTTAATTTCTGTTATACCCACTTCTCGTTCTATTATTATCATGCCTTTCCCCCCCCCCCACTGTATTTCTATTTCTCCTTACTTTCTTCCAGCAAAATGCAAACTTAGTAATGTTCATCATTTAGTACCAGATCACTCACATAGGTTCCAAAAGAAGGAAGGTGAATTTATCCAGTCTCACATCAGAGGACTAACACAAGGTAGGATCCTGTTCAGCAAAATAGTGAGGCACATGGCTACAGGAGTAATCCCGTGCTAGAAACTGGGCAGATGCTTAAACGTGTTCCTGAACCATAGAAATCACAGCCACTTTAATCAGCAGTAAACCTGCAATACAAACTGATTATCATGCCTTTCGATTTCATCCTTTCTTCTGCAAGGATCACACCCAGATGGAGGAAGGGATGCTGGTCAGCTTGGGCAGGGACCTAGGCTGAGCGAGCACCAACGTACTGTGGGCAGGCAGGAGCTGAGACCCCCAAGCCACTGCCAGTCAGGACCTGGCAGGGGCCATTTTGTTATACCTACCTGCGACTCCCCAGGATGTGCTACATGCCTTGGTTCTTCCCAAACCGCTCCTGATCATCCTGAAACACTTCCTAGCCACTGGACAGCCACATCTGTCTCTTTGGCAACAGGGTTTAAAAGATGGGGTTATTTTCTAGTGTTTATCAATCTTCTCTTCCTATGAGCTGGACAGCATGAGGTCTTGAAACCTGCCATTGCAAGAGTTATTTGCCAGCCACTGGATCATTCTCAGGCCCTCTTTTTACTTCTGTTTATCATTCCCACATCCTTCATGAAGTGTCATGTCAAATTCACCCAATTCCTTTAGCCAAAAACACAAACAAACCCCAAATAGGGGGGAAAAAAAAAGAGAGAAAAAAAAAAAAGACAAGACAAAAAGGAACTTTTCACTTTGACTGTCCTTAAGGGAAACATTCCTGGTTTTGAAATTTATAGCAACAAACAGTTCAGAGTGTGTCTGAATTTTAATTAAAAGAAAACAGAGTTATTTCCCTTTTGATCAAATTGAACATCTCACTTGGTCTACAATGTTTTCCATTATCTCTATTTTAGTATACTACAAATAAATAAAGGAAACATTTACTATTTCAGATTGATTTGAAATGATATGAGGATTTTATTATGACCTGCTAGTTAACTGAAGTGTCAAGAATATGCTGCCATTCTCGCTTGGAGTCCCCGTCATAAGAAACTAAGAAAAAAATCCCCTTTATTCTGTCAACTGCCAAAGCAGCCTAATATTCCTAGCCATCTGTACATTATCTCTTTAGGTTTACAGAGAATATATTTTATTTGCTGTGTAGCTACTAAATGACCTTCCATTTTTGGTTTTCACCAGTTCACCCATCTTCGGTTGGTAAAAAGCAAGCAACTGTCCCAGCTGAGAACTGTTTACGTTGTGCCAATAGTCATATGAATTTCACATAATGCAATATAATTATAGAAACACTTTCAAGTTTCCACATGAAGAAGCAAGCCATAGGGTACTGGTCAGTCATATGTTTTGGTACTTTCTTTATTTTTAGAAACTCCCATGAATCAAATTATTAATACATAGAGGGAAGACAGAAACAGCTTCTTTTTAATATTTTTTTTTATCACAGTGAGATTCACATACCACATTTTCCCTTCAGGGAGAGAAGATGCTGGGGTTTGGTGCAGCCTTTTGTGGAAAGTTTTCTTCCTGAAGTCCATGTTGTAAGAGGTAGCTCTGCCCTGCTCATACACTGTCCAGATCTTTGAGAATGTCCATTCCAGGTCTCTGTGAGGATAGGTTGTTCTTTAGAGTGCAATTACTAGGATTTTCTTTCACCTTTTTTTAAACTCTCCATTTAGTGGTAAATTGTGCTAATTCCTCATGGTGGTATCTTGCAAAATCCACATCAGAATTTTCTTGCTCTTGCAGGTGATAGATGTCCTAGGACCTTCTTTTGCATCCTTTCATAGAGGAAAGAGTTCTCAGTAGCTAATGCAACTTGATGATATAAAAATGCCTTCAAGAGTAATTGTAGTTACTTAAGTTCAGTAACTGCTAGCTGTGCCATTAATTGAACATATGCTCAAGCGCTTTGCTATGCTTTGGGCTAGGTTGGGATGGATTTATTGCTGGTGATTTGTGGAAGACAATATAAATGGGAGATAAGGTAATACCAGCTTGAATGCCTCATTTGTGAATTTCTCCTTCCAGGTCATGATTAAAAAGTGTTAAGTATTATGCAAAAATTCAGAAGCTATTTGAATTTATAGGGTGAGAGAATAAATAGCTCCTTCGTACCCTTCCTCCCTCCCTCCTAAAGCTCAGCTCCAGACAATGAAAGTATCAACAGACAGCAATATATTTCTGGGAAATCTCATATGGTATTACAAGGAGAGTGAAGGAAAGATCTAAATGGCACAAAATGAAATATTCAATAAAAAAGCACATGATCTAGCACTGACTTCTTAGGTATTGCTAGCCCTGTATTTTAAATTATGCTAGGTGTTTTTTTTCTTTCCTGTCCTTTTAGCAGCTCTGATCTTCATATTATTTATTGCCAAAAATGTTCATTTTGCTCCTTTGAAAAAAGAAAAACAGAACATACTTGGCACTGGAACAAATGTTTTACCAGGAGCTGTAGCTGATATAGCTGTAATGCATGTATTGCTTTGAGTATAATGCAGTAATTTTTTAAAATTGTGTCAAAAAAAGCAGCCATATCTTTGTTTGACCAGATTTATTGTGCTGCATATTGCTCAATAGTTTGTTATTCTCCAGATGTTCAGTAATTTATTTTTCTTAATATTTGTTCCATTATTACCAGATACAGTAGTCAGACTTATGAGGGGGTAATTTCTGGGACCATTGAATTTCTTGTTAATTGCTACTCCTTGTTGTTATTATTATCAAAGCATCTAAAATCCCCACCACAATCAGGGCCCATTGTGCAAAGCACAATGTGTACATTTAGGAGGAGACAAGATTAAGCAGCCTAGTATAATAATACAACCTCCCCTTTTATTGAAAATCGGTATTTTGCTTTTCTCTAGCACTGTAGTTCCCCCGTCCCGCACAATGAATAAAGAATTATTGGCATGGCAAATTAATTGAGTAACTCCTTTGATACACTAGCATGAACAAACACACAGCTAAGAAAATGTATCTATTTCTCACATAATCCCTCTCATACTCTTTCACAATAGTTTTTACCCGATTGGTGAGCATATAGGTGTATTTTCTTGATGTTTCTATTTAAGTGTGAATGTTAGAAAGGGGAGAAGCACCTTCTGGAGTATTTACAAACACAGAGCTAGACCCTCAGTTGTTGGTAGGCGTATTTTCTGCAGTATGTCTTTGCCTTTTTCTGTTTGCTCCTGACTTTACTTGCTTCAACAGCATAGTGAGGAGATCTTGTTTCTGACTCATCTGAGGCTATCTAAAAGCTTGAAATGGAGGGCAGTGAAGGAGAACATAGTTGTTCTAGTTGTGAGCCACTGGGTGATAGTAAATCTATGGTCAACCTGCCAGATAAATGGCAATGAAACACTGAAGTTAGCTCTGGCTGGTCTTTGTTCTGCTCTGGTTGTTTAGGGTTATTCAGGCACCACTACAGGTACTTGTGATTTGCAGGGCAGATAGATTCTTTGTCTCTAGCACCTCTCTTTAATTTTGCGTTTGTTTTTGCCTGATGTTATTCCACTTCTATAGGCTGCTTGTGTCACCTTCCTGAGAAACATATCCAGGCGACCACAACTGAGACCTAGGCTGGATCCTGAGCAACTATCTCTGACACATACAATTCACTGTGACCTTCAGTGCCTTAATTTAGAGCCAGGACCACAGGATCCCATGGTGTAGCCCTTTGGAGTAAAGATGCTGCTTTCTTTTTCTCTTAAACTCATGTTTTGAAGCTATAACCCATTTTGAGATGCAGGAGAAGGAGCGCTGGACTGTGACTCCCCAGTTAACTGCACAATGGGAGACGCCAGTTTGCCCAGACTTGGCATGAACACCAAGCAGACAGCTTAGTTTTGTTGCCAGCCTACAGAGCTTCACACATACTCCTTTTGATCAGGGCTCTTATAGCTTGATCAGTGGCACCCAACCTTTTCAGCCTGGCAGACCAACAATAATCTTAAAATAATCAATAAGCTGCAGCTTGCAATAAACAGAACAATTCTTAATACTCATGGATAGCTCTTGAGTAGCTCATGCGTTTCTCATCCCATGCATCCAGGCAAGTCCATGTGTCCCGAACAGCGTCTAGGAAAGCAGGAAGATGTGAGCATGTGGCTGCTTGAAATAGCTGTCTTCAGTCTGCTTCTGCTGGAGCAGATTGCAAGAAGTATTCTCATGGCAGAGGCCTGTTTTGGCTTTTCTCTTGCTCCTGAGAGATTCTTGGAGTCAGCACCCGGGTATGTTGTGAGCCAGATGAATTTCTCTGGCAGTGGTGGTAGCTCCAGAGATTTCTTAGAGGCTCTGTGCCCCATGTGTCCCTAGGGGGATGGGGTGGGATGGGATGGGAGAAGCTAGCAAATATCTCATAAAGAAACTGTGTAAATCTCCCAGAAGCTGTCTGCAAATGTTCGGAATTGTTCTGTTGAGCTGTAGATCTTCATATTCTTGTACTGATACCCCTGGTTGCTGTGGATTTCAAACCTGCAATGCCAACAATGTGGGAAAAAAAATACTTCGCCTGGATAAATCTGGTTTGTGTTGACTATTGCTTGGCTATGCAATTGCTACTGTGACTATCACCAAAAGCTAGTGGATGTCTTTATATTTAATTTCTGAGGCAAATTTCTTGGAGCAATGTAACAAGCTCCTTCAGTAATGTGTTTCATCCCATTTCTATTCATGCAGTTGACCCAACATTAAGCCAATTCTGGCATGGCAGCTAAAGAGTCTTTGAAAAATCTCTTGATTTGAAATAATGTCTAGTAACTATATTAGCTGTGTTAAATAAGATGGCAAACATATAGGTCTTCTTGGGTTTCTTTTTGTGAAAGGAACACAGTATTAAGGGTTTCATGTGGTCCAGGGAATGTATTTTCTATGGCTATGAATTTCACAAAAGAAGTGGCATAGTCATATAGCAGCACAAGTTTTGTTCTCCACAACTTCTCAGCAGTGGTTTTGCATCCATAATTAAGGTGTCTGTTCCTACCACATAATTTGTTATATTATCTGCTAATGACCCAAATGTTTCATTTCTCTGACACAGAACTCAAGGATACCAGCATTATTTTTTACAAATAGCACAAAACTGTGTCAGGCCTCAGAAATATGTGGGATTTGCCTCTAAGCTAGACCTGTATTCAAAAGCTAAGATGGATAGCTTCCCTGTCTTGTTGTCAGGACAGTAAATCAGACTGGCTGTATCCCAGGGCTAAGAAAGTCCGCTGCTCCTTTTTGGACCAGGTGGGTGGTAGTTTACATTTTGGAAGAGACTGTCTGAGGTGTTAGCTTGCACTTTGGAAGAGACTCTGGCAGAGGTGCCCACTTTGGTGAAAGAGCTGTGAACAGATTCACAGTACCCATAGTAGCAAAGTTGAATCTCTACTAGCAGAGGTCAAAAACAACAGCAGGAATATTAAAACTATAAGTAAGTGAAAGGGTATTACTCTGTTTATTCCAGGATCTGAAAACATTGATCACAGGGGAATATCCACATGTAACTTATGAAATGGGACTTGCTTTCCGCTATTTTGCTTCTGACATGGTCTGTGAGCTTTTAGGCGTCATTCCTTCTGTACTGTTGAAAGTGGGGTCTGATCCCAGGGTTACTTCTTGCATTTTCAAAGAGCTGGTATTGGCTAATAGCTTTTTCTAGGAAATGTGCTTCCAGCCTGGGATCCTTTCAGCTAACCCTCTCTGGGCAGTGGGTACTTTTGCTTGCTAGGAGATCTGGAAATGCATTCAAGTGTATGTTCCTTGTTTTGTAGCGTGCTGTTCAGTGCCAAATGCTGCATGCTTTACTTGTCTCAAGCTGTTACACGTTGCTCTCTACGGATTTGGACTAATGTTAGTTTTTAATCCCTCTCCTTTTCTTTCTTTCTTTCTTTCTTTCTTTCTTTCTTTCTTTCTTTCTTTCTTTCTTTCTTTCTTTCTTTCTTTCTTTCTTTCTTTCTTTCTTTCTTTCTTTCTTTCTTTCTTTCTTTCTTTCTTTCTTTCTTTCTTTCTTTCTCTCTTTCTTTCTTTCTCTCTTTCTCTCTTTCTTTCTCTCTTTCTCTCTTTCTCTCTTTCTCTCTTTCTTTCTCTCTTTCTCTCTCTCTTTCTCTCTTTCTCTCTTTCTCTCTCTCCTCCTTTTTAATTTTTTTTTTAAAATGGAACCACAACAAATGGTTAGAGGTATCCTAGAACTTTTTTATTTAGTTACCCAGTCTCTGTGCATTTAGTTCTTGTACAAAAGTTTTTCAAGTAACTGGTGATAAAATCAGGAGCTGATTGATACATTTAGCCACCTTGGCAGCATCAGCTAATTAGGACATTGCGAGGATAAGACAAATATTATCAAGAGGTCATCTGCCCACTACAATCAACTCAAATTATTGTAAAATCACATAATGAAATTGTAGCTTGCTTTCTTGACATGAATACCACTCCAGCTTGGTATTAATCTGCTCTTTGCCTGGCTTTGTACTTTCAATGTTTATAACCTTTCTTCTCCTTCCTCAGATTACTTGCTATTTTTCCAGGACTCTAAAAGATACTGAAAACTAAGGATTATTTTCTATTCTCTTCTGGAGGGTTTTTGGGGGAACTTTTGTTTGTTTGGGTTGGGTGGGGTTTTTTTTTAAATGTTTTTAAATGTGTCTGACTGTAGCTGAAGAATCCAGAGTCTTTTCTCCAGGATGCTATACCCTTTTGACAAACATTTTTACAGGTAACTCATCCCAAGATACAGAAACAGAGACAAATGAATTACTTTATGTGGGGAACACTTCCTCGAGCACTGTCCCTGTGCACTTTCTTACCCTGTGATAAGCAGGGGTGGTTTTTCTGCCACTCAGTGGAGATGGGGCCAGCTAACCTGTACTGGCTGTGGGAAGAGCTTAGTGTGTGTGTGCAAGCCCTAATCAGAGAGCAACTGAGTGGCTGGAAATGCACACCCTTGTTTACATCGTGGTAAACTATTCCTGTGTGTGTCCCCCTAAGTATTTTTGGGACCACACTTTTCCATGGTTCCTGCATCTTGTCCCTATGTGAGACTCATGTGGCTGGGATTTGTTTCTTGGCCAGCTGCAGAGATCTGCTGCTGGACTGAGTCTTTTCTCCTCCCACCCACTCTCCTCTTCACCAGCACCTCATCTGTGTTGACATCCTCAGTCTTTTCTGTTTCTTCTGTGTCCCAGGCAGCTGACTTCCCTTGGTTTCCTTCCCACTCAGACCACTGGCTGCCTTCCTTGCCTCCCCTGCAGCTCAGTGCTGTTGTGTTTGCTCTCCCCTGCTCCCTGCCAAAGAGAGGTGATGGTCTCTGAGGAAGCATGGTGAATGCCCTAGCATAGCCTGGGCCCTGTGAAGTGTCATCCCATCTCAGTGCCTCACATCTGTACTGCTGCGGACTTGGGAAAATCCATACATTCATTCATCTTCCTCCTTTGTTCAACAACCATTTTCTGAGTGAAAAGCAACTGATTTCTCTGTGCTGTAAACCCACAGAGCTAGCAATAACTGTTTTATAGCTTTGCTGCCCTTGCTGTTAATGGAGAGGTGCTAAAGTGTCTGTATTCTTCCTTGGCTACTGGCCACCCCTTCAATTCCTAGTGCAATTTTTCTTTTGACCTTCAGAGCTGCTCATCGTAAAAACAGACCAGGTATGTTTCAAGTTTTGGTGTAGCCTTAAATCTTATTGTGACTTTTAGGCTACTCCAGCCTTTGCTGATGGACTTAGTGTTTCTTTCCATTGTGGCTGATTCTTTCTAGTCTGACTCTGCCAGTCGCCAGTCAGTCCTGAGCAACTGTCCAGCCCTGACAGGTATTTGTTAGGTCTTCTCTGAAAAGGACTGAGAGAGAAGCAGGAACGGGGTGCCAAGAAGGACATGCAGGGTAGAAGGCACAGGCAAGAGAACCTGAGGTAGGAGGGTGGCAGAGAAATTGCCTCTGATAGTATTTGTCTCATGTGAGAGAGGAAATATTTTGGTTTTGTTTTTTGTTTTTTTTTTAATCTGTGCAGCCTGGTGATATTTCAGAGGTGTCAATGGATATCTTCTCGTGGTGGCAACATGGCATGCAGGCCTACATGTGGCAGAGAGTGTGGGGAGGTAACTGACCTTTAAAAATGAGCTATCAGAGGAAAAACAAGACTACTGTGCTACCTTTTAATGTGGACATAGAATCATATTGACTCTCCCAGCCTTAGAGCTGTTTGCAACTATCAGATTGTTCTGGGGGCTTCTTCTGCTCTCTTTGAGAGTGTGGCTGGTATTACAGGATTGGAGGGACCATTGGGAATGGCTAGAATAACCCTATTTTGTGTAAGAAAATCTTAGTCAGGTTATGAAACTTTCAGCAACCAGGAGGCCTGTTCATAACATTATGAGAAGGCTAGATGTATTCAGAAGCCTGGGGGTAACTCTGAGCTGGGGTGATCCCACGGAGATCATGACATATCCAGCTGGCCATCCTGCCCACCTTCATTTTCTAAGATGTTTCCCAGGGACTAAAGGAGAGGAAGGGTTTAATTAAAAGAAGGTCAGCTTGACTTAGCAAAAGGGTAACTCCCTCTCCCATGTCCCAGATAAGTTTTAAGATCCAAGGACTTAATTTTCATTTCAAAAGCTTTATTGGTTGACTACTCTGCTGTAGGGCTTCCATAAGACTGCAGGTGAGATTGCAAAGTTCTGGTGAGCTACCTTGCAAAATCAACAGAAGAGATGATCCATTAATGTACTTCTTACAGCACTGTCCACTTCCTTGTGTCCTACTTGCTATACAGGGGCTTGTGGCAAGCAAGGACCAAGCAGTCCCACATATCCAAGTGGGCCAAGGCAAACGGTCCCACACACTCCCATGGAGTGAAGCAGCACTAAGTTTTTACTAGCCAGCTAGCCTGTGAATCTTCTATAGTGTCTTGCTCCATTTGTGTATTAGCTGGTTGTTTAGTTGGTCTGGCAGATAAGCAGGAAATAACTGAGTCGTGACACTCCCTTATGCATAAAGCTCTTATGCACAAAGATGGACAAATTGCCTTTCCCATTCTAACATAGCACAGAGGGTGACAAGCACTATCTCACCTAGTGCTGTTCATTCTTAGAGGCCAAAGGGATATTTCTGCTTATCCTTCTATACAAAATCTCCCACAGAATATAAAGGTTTGCTCTTATCAGCAGGTTTTACTATGAAAAATGGATATTGCTTGCAATAAGCTAATCTTTTTACTCTTTTGCTTACATTTCTTGTCCTTATTTTAGGCCTTTGTTAATGAGACACACATTGAGAATTTCAATGGTGTTAAATATGCTCAGTTGCCACTAACTATGCATGAATGTGGGTATCTCATGCTTTCAAAGTTCAGCCCTTAAAGAAACATGTGTGTAAACAAATGCATACAGTGATAAACAGTGAAAAAGAAGTATGTGGAAACTGGCTTGGCTTCTGTTTTCAAGATCTGTATGCAGTGGAAGTGTTGGCTTCTCTAGTATTATTGGTACCCGGAAATTTCATGCAAGATATCAGCTGGGTGATTTTCCTGATCCTCTCTGTCCCAAGATTAGATGCACTGGACTATTGCAATGCAGCTGGAGGTGATAAATTTGTGCGTCACTAATTCTCCAGCCAGAAGGATGAAGGGACTTAGGATGGAAGTGTTTTGAAACATGAGTCACCCGTACACAGTGACAATTTTCTGTTTGTGCTGTGCAGGATCTACGTTCAGCTAGAAAACACAAGCACGGAACCCATAAATCTATCTCCATAAGAAGTAATTTTTGCCAGTTCTGATGGCTGTACTTTTCCAATACCAGGTGTTCCAATATTACTGGAATTATTGCAGCAGTTTTTTAATTTTGAAAAATGGTAAATTTCCAATATACTGAAATGTTTCTTATATTACTGAAATTCAGTGAGTTTGGCACCCAACTTCAACAACAAAACAAAAAGCCCCTTGTTTCCACCTCAGTATTCTAAATTAATCTAATGGAATTCATGCAGTGACCATGGTATAAGACTAGAATACCCCAGAGTACTCTCCATGTCTATCAGGATGGAAGAGGAGAAAGCACTTAATTGACTCGGGCCTTCAACTGATGGAACTTGCACTGGGACAGCTCTTAATGAACCAAGGCTGTAGGGTCGGGTATCATGAAATCAAAAGTCAGTTTGCTTCCTGTTGCAGTGATTAGGACAAGAAGATTCCTCCCACAGTTGCTTTCAGGGTTGGCTGGCCCACGGACAAGACCTGTGTGATCCAAAGCCTGATGGTTAAATTACTGGCTTGGCACGTAGGAAATTTGGTTTCAAGTTCCTGCTTTGCCCAAACCAGACTTGATGTTTTTCATGCCAAATTGTGCCTCAGTCTGGGTGATTTGAATTTAGGACTCCACATGCCAATATGGTACCACAGCTATCAGGGTATGGAGCATTTGTCTTGAAATAGAACATTTCCATTAAAACTCTAGGACCGCTGACAAAGCGACCTACTTCTAATTTCTGAGATGGAATTACTTTCTTAAGAATGTTCTGGACCTGGTGCTATCTGAAATACAAATGCCCTACTGGAAGCTGGGAAAAGTCAGTGAAGACACAGGTGGAAAGAACTCTTGACCCCCGATATCGCCCATGACCCAGGGCAACTTTTAAGAAAAACACCAAGCAGGTGCAAGTCAACTGCATCTGTCCCTTGGTCCAGTATATTAACATGGTGCTTTCTTTGAACAAAGGAACAAGGCCACCTCACCTTTTGTAGCTATGTAGATTGGCCAACCTGCTGTAGGTGGCCCTACTGAAATGGGGGGTAGATCAATCTAAAGCCAAGCTATTTTGTGGTGAAATTCATTAGTATGTATTGTCTGTCCTAAGACTAAATATCTCTGGACAGATCCTGAACTCCTCTCTCAGTCTGTTTTTGTTCATCTTCTAGTGGGGGAAAACTGCTGTTGAAGCCAAGATGATTTTCTTCTCAGTGGAAAACGGCAATGATGTCAGGATTTGGCCTAGTAAAATAATGATAATTCTCTGCATTTTACAAGCTCTGTTTATATGATGATCTCAATCTATTTAAAAGATGTTAATCAGGCTTCAGTACCTGTCTGTGAGCTGGATGGCAAGCAGACATTTTTGCAAGCTAAGGTAGAAGGAAGCTAAGGGCTGCATCTATGGTGATGTTGTATGCTGACAACCTTTCAGTCATTTTTGCCAATAGTTGGTCTGTTGGCTTCAATCGACTCTCCTCAACATTGATGAGCCAGCCAAGGAAGAAAACATGAGGAGGTGTGTATATGTATATATATATATTTACATATATTTATTTATAAAATGGTGGCTTAGCACATCCAAGTGCAGGCGGGTTTTAGAGAAAAATGTAATGATTCAAAGGTCCAATTTTAACTTTGCTAAAAGCAGCGAAATGATGCCCCTGCCCTACATTAAACTATGCTGCGATCAAAGAAGGCAGATGCCAAATGCTTGTGGTTTTGCAGCTTTCAAATAAATATTGCTCAACCCCGTGAAAAAGAGCATGAGAACAGTGAGCGGATTTTTGCCTTTTTTGTTCACTTATTTATTTATTTCCAATATGCTTTACAGGTAAAGGGGGTATTGCTGCTGCTCCTTCTCGGAGTTTCTGCAGAGCATGCAGCTGTGAATGCCACTGGACCTCAAATGCAGTTAATTTCGGCTGGCACGCTTGATTGCAAAATGTTTTCTGGGCTGGCAGACAGAGCGCCCTGGCAGATCTGCCGTGGAGCTGCAAAGTTCCATACCAAGCTGAAACTTTTTTTAATTCAACACTGTCATTTTTAAATAACAGTGCAATTGCAAAACAAATTGGCAGGTACTTATGAGCTGAATACTGCCCGGGGCTCTGTCTTTTCATTTTGCTGACCAGTGGGCCTGGTCTTCAATTTAGAAAAGCACCCAGTAGTTAAAAAGCACTGGTAAAACCTTGTAATGCAGAGCTAACCACATTGCTCATGGAGAGGGAGATGCTTGCTCTGACTTGCTCATCTTTACAAACTGGATGGCTTCATGGTGGAGGGTAACATTTAAAAACAAAATTGCTCCAAAATGTCTATCTATTACAGTAACCACCTGAGCATGAACCTTCTCTGCAAAGTTTGAGCATGCTGACCAAGGTCCTATGTGAAGCTCCAAGGAATTTTGGAATATTAAACTGGAAGGGCACTATTGGGTCACTAATCCCCAGTGCTCTGCTGTCTTGGACAACCACCTCATGATCTCTTTCCTGGACAGCAGATTGCATCAGATAGATGTGGGCCATCTCCTATAAATCACCATAGCTCTGCTGAATCTGATCTATGAACTTCCAGCTTTTGCTGCGTGGCTTTGTTTAAGTCTTTGCTGCTTTACCTATACATTTGCGTTGCTGTCTACCTAAGCATAGTAACCAGCGTTTGAACAGGATGTTTAAAACAAGTAGAAGCATTCAAGTTAGAAGCATTCAAGTTGTCTTGTATGATAGACGGAAGCCAGGAAGTACCAATAATAGCACCTTTGAATACATTTCAGTTGCCATGAACAAGGGTGATCCAGGTAGGAATCTACTATAAGAAGGAGCACCTAAATATGATGTAATTCTCCAGCTATTAGCCCTCAGTGATATTCACACATACAGTGTGGGTCTGAACTGTACCCTGTTTAGTTGGTGTCCTCTGTTCACTTAATTTACTCTGCAACGCAGCCACAGAACAGAGGGTGCCTTGCAAGCTCCATGAACACCTCCAGTCACAGAACTTTCTGAGTTACACCGCGGAGATATGATATTGAGCTGTCAGGACAAGAGGACCACACCTATATGCTACAGGTTTCCACTTACCTGTAAGCTCTCCAGGTAAGTGGATCTCCAGATCTTAGCACTCACTGCGGCCGTGATAAATCATGTTGTGGATGCTTTGAGGATGATGTTTCACTGCGTAGGTAATGCAGAAACTTCCTTAAGGGAGGTCTGCCCAGGATGTTTGCCAACCTCTGTACTTCCTAGTTAGTACTGCGGTTGGCCACTGGCATTATAAGTCATCTATTTATGAACATTGTCTGGAAACTCGAATCTGCCACCCTGCTCAATGGAGCATAATGTAATTTTCCTCCAAAAGAGTATCACAAAGCGCTCGGTACTCTAACCCAGGACAAAAGAGGCAAGGATAACACAAAGGACTATCCTTGCCTCTTACGTATCAGCTAAGGGCCACAAAAAAACATTTGGAAAATGATGTGAGAGTCCACCCTTTCCAATTCACAGCACATATACAGTGAAGAATCCAGTCAGAATACAGGAATCTTCAGTGTGTTTGAAAGTCCCTAGTACTAGCTGCTGGCATCTATATTTATTCCTAAAACCATATGGGATAAGATACCTTCCCTATTCCAAAAAAAACACCCCACTATGTCATCTTGAGTGAATATGTCTTCAAGGCTTTTTCAGAAGGGCTTTACTCACTCTAAAAGTCAATTGCATTTAAAATATAAGTTGAGACAAGCAGAATCATTAGTTCCTCCTTCAGAAAAATGACCTCTGTAGCCACAAGAAAGGAATTCAACTTGAAAGGAGACACAGTTACCTGATATAAAAAAATCTACATCAATAGATGATATACCAGACAAAAAGTTGCTAGTTGTTACATTTCATCAGAACAGAAGTATTTGTAAGAATATTTGTGCAAAAATTTTATGGCTTAGTGTGTAGGATGTTGAAATTTTGGTCACCTGGTGTGTACTTGTCATTTTGTCAGCACTGAAAGAAATGTCTGGATATACTTCTCCATTAATTCAGTTGTAGTCATGGAAGTTCATGCAGTGTGTTATGACTCTAAGAAAAGTTATGGAACCCATTCTTTTTTAAAGCAAAATCTTTTGTTTCATGGCTTTCTCAGAAATGTGAATCATCTACCATTGGGTGAGTCTTTTGGTCAGTTGTCTCTGCACATTGACCGATTCAGATGATTTATGGCCACATGAAGCCTTTTTGAAATTTCTGGCTAAGCGCCATAGAAGTTCTAAAACAATCTTTGAGGTTTTGAGTCCCTCTCCTTCTCCTCTAGGGAAGGGAAGCTTGTATAAATGTGGTTATTCTGGGAAAGCCTATGGTTTTAATTTCTCTCCCAAGGGGGTAGAGATGTCTTCCAAACCTAGTATTGAGGAAAAGGACCAAAGGACTACCTCAAGAAAGAAGATACAGCTTGGGAGAAGATACAAACTTGGGAGGTTGGTCTGCGTTTTCTTTCTCCAAAACTTTTTGACGAAGATATGAATATATTCATATTATTTATATACATATGAATATCTGGAGCTCTGTCACCTAGACACTTTCCTTTATAGGGGTCTTACTTGTAAGGGAACTATTAGAAGTTAGTGAAATCATTCCAGGGCACCCATGCCAAGTGGGTGGAAGAGGTATGTGAAAATTAAATGTATTATTTGGAAGCTTATCTGGATGCTTCTTGCTTTCCTGGGGGTAGGAAAGACCTAGAACTGTTTGATCCTATTGTGTCTTTCCCCGCCTTAATTGGCCTCAATAAGCTTTATGAACCATTTCTGTCCAAGCAGTGTTCTAACACTTGTTCAAAACCTGTTCAAAACCCCCTGTTTTGAGGGCAGGCTGGCACTTGCCAGTAGGTAGGATAAAGAAATGTTCCATAGTTATCGGTTTCAGGCTCTTTTCACAATACTCTGGTATTCCCAACAAACCGCTCTTGTGGATCTCACGTGTCAGGGATATCAGCACACACCAGAATTCTTGTTTTTACAAGTATCTCCCTCAAAAGCCTGATACTGTGTGCACTCATCACTTTCCCCACCTGACAGTGTAAAGCTCTTCAGAAAGGCCAGCTTTGCTGCCAGGTGGTTCTCTTGTCCTGCCTTAACAGGCAATGAAACCATTGCTTCCCTTTGCTTTAAAAATAGGAGCCAAAGCATCCTTGTGGCTGCTCCCCTAACAGGCTCTACCTACCTCATACAGTAAAGAACTCTTTCTTTGTTGATGCTCTGAGTGTGATACCAAGTGACCTGCTGAAAAAGAATGAGACTACTTGTGCTTTTAAGAGCATTTCTCAACAGGTTAACAATTTTGCTTACCTGGTGCTGTGGTCATAACCTGGAGACATAGACTATTCCGTAAACAAGGGATCAGATTGCTCTAATGGAATCTCATCTATGAACTGGAAAGTTTGGCTGCAGATGAAGAAAGTGAGCAACGTAAGAACAGTAACAAATACCCAGGTCTTAGCAAGTTGCTGTTGTTACTGAGGTTGACATGCCTAGCTGTAAATTGGGTCAGTGGTTCCCTCCTGGCCCAATCGTGCAGAAGCAACTAAGGCAGTAGGCGGATGGAGCTATTAGCCTCATGCAGTCTTAATGCTGAAAGAAAATTGTATGGCCTGAGTACTGCAGGGTAAATGATCCTGATATTCTCTTCCATTCTTAAAATCCAAGGCACTGACCTTCTGAAATTCATGACTCATCTGTTGCCAGGAAGGTGAAAGTCCAACTATTAATGAGTTGCTTCATTGTATACAGTCTTCAAAGCCAGGCCTCTGCAATCAGCCCAGCTGAACGCTTTGGACATCTTCCCATCACTTGATCCTAATCATGGGTCTGCACCTGGTCCAGCTTTCTGTTTGGGACAATATGTTAAAAATTCATTGTTGCACTTTTTTTCCCCTTTTAATTGACTTTTTCTTCCCCTCTGAGTTAAATGAATGCTTTATAGGATGAGAACTGAACAACATCAATGGAATGAATTGTGCGGGAGAGCCACAGGCATGGCTTACTTTCAGGAGAAAGCAGGAGTAGCCAGCTGTATCCTGCTTGCCTACTTTGATGTCTTTGGCTGAAAGAGTGACGCATGATTCAGACCACCTACTCTCCACTCCAGGCCCTGTGTCCTTAGGTGGTCAAAGGGGAGAAGAAATTACGAACCCAGCACAGCACACCTGTAGCGTGCCTCATGCCTCCTTCATCACTGACGCACAGGCAGCAGGCATTTGGCACGCCTGGGTACTGTGTGGTTTCACATGTTTGTCCCTTACACGATCTAAAATGCTGTAGTATGGGCCTGTGTCTACCTGAGGCACCATGGGATGCAGTTTAAGTGCACCTTGCCATGAGAATGCTGTGTTTCTGTTTGCTCTACCATTTCTGAGTAGGATGAGATGGTAATGTGTATGCTTTACCTACAAGCATTAGGCCATCAGGACAATCTCCACCTGGTCTGGAGGGACCATCTCTGGAGATTAATGTGGCTGAAGTAAATCCAGGCAGCACTTTTTGCATGCTATATTAGGGCTTTCCATGTTGTTTTAAAATCTCCTTGGGTTTTTGGGGGCCTTTTTATTTTCAAGTGGGAAAGGCATCAGGAGGCACAGGGAGGCTGAGAAAACACTTTGGAGGTGATGCTAGCAGCTTATTCTTCAGCCTTTGAGGGGAGACCTCATCACTCTCTACAACTACTTCAAAGGGCATTGTAGAGAGGTTGGTGCTGGTCTCTTCTCGAGGGCAACTAGTGATAGAATGAGAGAGAATGGCTGCAAGCTGCAGCAGGGGAGGGTTAGGCTGGACATTAGGAAAAAATTCTTCACAGAGAGAGTGGTCAGTCACTGGAATCGGCTGCCCAAGGAGGTGGTGGGTTCACCATCCCTGACTGTGTTTAAGAATAGATTAGATGTGGTGTTGAGGGATATGGTGTAAGGGAGAACTTGTAGAGTAGGGCAGATGGTTGGACTCAATGATCCCAAGGGTCTCTTCCAACCAAAATGATTCTGTGACTCTTTGGAAGTAATGGGGACTTAGATCTCCATCGTAAGTATCTATGTATACTTGTGTGTGAAGTGAGGGACAGAGAAAACTTCAATAACAACTGTGAGCATGAAGGAAACCCACAGTCAAAGGCTATATCTGCTAGGGCTTGCCCAGCTGCTGGTTATCATCCGTGATGCATCTGGCTTCTCACAGTACATCTGTTTAGCATAAATAACTTTTTATTGATGTCCTATGGTACATCCAAACAATGAACAGAAGAAAAAAGAGAAACTGTAAATAAATTTTACAATGTCAGTAAGAGCATTCACATTAAGGGAAACTATTTTGAGTGAATGCCAGTTCTTAATAAATTGCTATTATTCTGGTGTTTTTACAAAGACCACAAGGAAAAAAAAAAAAGAAGAAAAAAACAGAAACGGTTGAAAAATGGAAACATGAAATGTCACTGCTCAATCACTCCTTTTAATGATAAATAATTCTAAGCTGTTGTCCTAGTAAATGAGATGCCAAGTTTGTTGGGTTTTTTTGTTTGGTGTCTATCAGAAAGCCAGTGGCATAAAAAAAGACCATGAGTCAGCTGGCTGAGATCCCTTTCCTGAATGCTCCCTGGAGGAAAATGTTTCAACCCATATTACTAATCCTTGGTCTGAGCAGGCTTTCTGGCACCTTGAGGCACACCTGCCTAAGAAGAACTCTGCAGAGGTGCCTGCACTGACTCTGAACCCACAAGCTCAGCCCTCAGAAGCAGGAGAGCCCCGCTGCCATTGCCCAACTGGTGTGTCACGCTAAGGACCAGCAACACTTTCATCATTTCCATTTCAAAGGTTTGCAGACCCAGGAGAGACATGAGTTGTAACAGGTACTGCTTCCTTGTAGGGAAGAATTTCCTGGGCAACATAGCTGTGCTCCTGCCTGTTGGCTGAGATGGAACTAAAGTCTGGAAGATCTGGTACCTACAGACGAGGAGATGTTGGGCTGTATTCCAGTGACACAGGCACTGGTAACATGGGACAGTCTACGGAGGACTGTGCCATCCTCTCTTTTTCTGTGGTGTCTGGAGCTGCACCCAGAAAGTCTGGGTTTTGTGCAGAGAGGATGGTTTTGCCAACAGTGAGAGGGGGCTCATCCTCCAGGAGCATGAGGAAGCCAACTCTCATGGTCGTGATCTGCTGTACCCATTGCAGTCTGACAGCCAAAGAAGCAGGCCTGGAGCCTGAATTTAACTCTTTCGCCTTTTCACACCCCAGAAGGCTTTTATAATGAAATAAGGCCAGAGCCCAGTGACCCAAAGGGAATTAGAGACATATATGTGCTCACATGCTTGCTTCATGGGGCAATTTTAATGAGCAATTGATTGCTAATTATATGCGCTGCTTTGTGGTGAAACATCATGGTACTTTGATATCGACCAAGAACTGAAAGTTTCTGTTATGCTTTTGTTTTTTAAAAACTTTTGGCCTGCTGATCTGTATGGGGTATTTTGTGCCTGATTAATTTAATGTATTGTCTTGGGTGAGTGTTGATTTACTTGCTGAATTCAAGATCAATTTTAATGAAGCTCTTAGTGCGTGCTGGTTTGGGGACACAGGGTGCCATGTTATTGGTTTGTCTAGATTGCTCACTGTTTTGTTAGACTTCAATAAGAAAACTTCTGGCATAGTGACAGCTTCCCACTTCCCTACAATTGAGCAGACAACAACAGAGCCTAAACACAGAATTTTCTACAGTATCAGTTTCCAGAATGCTGATATTTCTTTTCCAGAGAGATTTAATAGGAGGATGAGACAAAAGGATACGCAGCAGGCCTGAAAGGTCCTTCCTCTCCTGAGTAGTCCCCACCAAGCCAATGGGTAAATTTCTGCAGAAGAGGACCACACTGAAGTTCTGTTGGTAGGTGAACAGCAATACTTGCCAAACAAGGCACCCTATTGAATCTGTTTTCAATGATTTAAAACTGAGCTAGAAAATGTGAATCCAGGCAGGAACTTAGCATTTAAATTATACACTTGAAATGACTGAGCCTTTTTATTTTTTAAATACAATTAAAAAAATTATAATCCTGAGGGATGTGAAAGGAGTTAGGGAATGGAGACGACATGAAAACGGAGTCCTTTCACATGGTGCTTGACATTTCAGTAATTCTGCAAGCAGCATTTTTTACTTCTTTTAAATGTAAAATTTTCTTAGCCACATTTGCAGCCTGACAAGACTGAAGTTTAATCCTTTCAACATACACAGTCTTGGTATAGAGATAGCTCTTTCCTGTATGTTTGTGCTGCTACCAGTGTACAAATATACCCACCTGGCTTCAAGCTTAGAAGATACAAGCATTAGAAATGCTGCAGATGATGCAGTAACTAAAGCATTTGGCTACCTGATGGACTCAGGTGATTTTGAATGAAAGAGATATGTACAGATGTAAAATTAAAGTGTAAGTTATACACTGGATACTTACAAACTATAGGATATATGTATTGCATATATAAAATTAAATATAAGAGCATTTAGGAGTATTTTTAGTAATAACCTACCTTGTGATTAACAAGATTAGCAAAAAATCAGTGCAAATTTTGTTCTTAATCAACAGTGCTAGGAAATAATGATTAAAATAACAAACATGTATTAATAGTGGAAAGCTGACTTAGGCATCAGGGGATTAACCTGAGCCTCAAAAGTTCTCTCTTCGTTTCCCTGCACTGTTAGACTCTTCTGGTGTGACTGCTGGTAGTACCCATTCAGCATCTGGGTATCTGACTGTTAAAATCAGCACTAGGTAGTGGTTGAACGAGCTGCCAAAGAGCGCAAGAGTGAAGAATATTCTAGTGGTTCTCCAAAACTGTGGGTTGAGGTAACTGTGGAGCATTTAGCCCAGAACAGTTGGTGGTCCTGATCTTCAAGCACCTAAATCTCTGCATTCAGCACTGGTGACAAAAGAGTGGTGACCTTGTCACCACTCTCTCCGAGCTACCCCTTCACCGCCATCTGACCATTTTAAATGCACCAATACATTGTGCATCTCTCTCATGCTGTGATTGGGTGCAGCTCCACTCCCCAGCCCAAGCCAAAGTTCTGCAATAGGAGTCTCAGTTTCACTACTCTAAAGCACTGCCATGCATCTAGTATTTTTGTTATTTGTCATTTGATTTCCCACTGGCTATGGCCCTTTTGTTTTCCCACCTGGAAATGGTGACTTGGCAGGTTCTAAGTTTTTCTGAGAGTTTCTAGTTGCCTGGTTGTCGGCCTTGACAGCCATAAGGTGCTACTTCATCTTGACTGCTTGGTCATAGGATAGATGAACACAAAAGCTCCTTATGTTATGAGTTGAAATCACAGAATCACAGAATGATATGTGTTTGGAAGGGACCTCTGGAGATCATCTAGACCAACCCCCCTGCCAAAGCAGGGCCTCCTAGAACAGGTTGCACAGGAACTTCTCCAGGTGTTTTTTTAATATCTCCACAGACAGAGACTTCACAAAACCCATCATGGTTACGTTTTGGTATTTTTTCTGCACTGATTGCATGGAAGCTGTGTAGTGTATCTCCATCACTTCAGGTTACAATGGATGGATCTAGTGCTGGTGTCATGCATGTAGGTGCTAAGTTCAGCACTCTCTGTTGTCAGGCACAGGGTGGATGTTGAGGCACTTCCAGAGTAATGTTGATAGCTCTAAAATTGATCAGTGGCTCTGGAGCCATGTTCAAGGCACAGAGCATGAAAACCACCTAGGCTGGGAGTGAAAAAATCCTATGCATGTCCTGCTCCTCTGTCCAGGCCTAGGCACTCGGCTCTATTCTTCTGAGTCTCAGTTCAAGCCATCGAGCTTTCAAGGCCATCTCCCAGAGCCATCTAATTGTCCCCAGGCTCTCTGCAAGGAGCCTGTATGCCTAGGCACTGGGGTCACAGCAGGAGGGAGCCCGCAAACTGTCAGGGCCTCTCAGGGCTAGATGTGACCACAGGGAGTGGCAAAATGCCAGAGTTTTGCCTTATGAGTAATATGCACACACTGTGCTGACTGTCCCTAGTGACTGAAGATGACAATTTTTCCATCCTTGGCTTTCTCCTTTCCTCCACACTGGCATGCCTATTTATCTTGGAGGCTACAGCTTTGAGTAGCCCTCCCAAAGGTCCTCCTCCAGTAAGCTGGGTGGTCAAAGCCATTTATGAGAGCCACATTGTCTGATTCTGCTAATATGCTTTAATCCGAGGCTATTCTTCTTCCTCTTATCTGATCACAGTCCCCCAGCTGTGCATTATGTGCCACATATAAATTTAGAGAACATAAATAGCTTGCTTTGTTGAAAAGCTACCCATGATCTACTCATTGCCTCTTCCTCTTTCAATCTGCACTTGCTCACAGTGCCCTCCTTGCCCCTCAGTGCTTTCGCTCCCTTGGCATGAGCGTGCATCTTCATTTTTATCCCACTTTAGGACCCACTAATAACCCTTTCCCCAGTGCACCATCAACACACTGGAAGAAAGCAGAGGGGTGGTAATTCAGGGCTGTGATGCAGTGGCATGCTGGGAGGGAATGCTCAGATTGCTGTGGCATGCCAGCACGCTGCTGGCAGCTGTGCACCATCTACCAAACCCAAGTAGCCCTGCTGGCATTCATCTGTGCTGCTAGTACTTTAACATGAGAATATCACCATAAAATGGTGGCTTGCAGGCTTTAGTTGCAGGAAGATATCAGTTGTGCTGCTGTTGTTTGCCCCTTTGAAGCAGGATGGTGGGCTCAGGTATACTGGTGTCACAACTTTTTGCAAATCTTGCTGTGCTATTTTCAGTCATTGGATGTGGCTGGTGGGAGCTCCTGGCACAAGTCACTTTTGTGTGGTATGATCTAGTAACTCAGAAAGTTACTGTTGTCTGAAGAAAAGAACTTAAACTGAAGCTTCAGGACGACTAGATAGTGAGCAGAACATCTGGCAATTAACTGTGACTAATTGAATTTACTAATTCTTTGCACCAGGGAAGGATTTCTTGTGTGGTTTTTCAGCATTTTGTTGGTACTAGTAAGATTAGTTCCCTCTGGTAACCTTTTTAGGTGATAAAAATAGTGGAAAGCTTCACTGGACTTCAGATCAGGCCCTTAGAAAAGGCAATGGTCATAGTAGTCATCTGCCCTTAGACTCAGCTTCCCAACATATTAATTTATCTGTTTTTTTATATCCATCCCTCCTCTCACACACAGCTTTTCTCCTGTAGTGTGACCCAGTCACATCCCAGCCATTGCTAATGGGATAACCCAGCTTATTCAGCCCCTCTGGGCATCTGCCTTGAATGCCACACACATGAGCTTGAAACATCAGTGGGGTTTGTTTAACTGGGAATCAAAAGCGGGGATTGACAAAAGTAACTATTACCCCCTGTTTGTAAATGTGTATGCACTGGTGAGTGTGAAACTGGACTGGGGTAGATTAGCTTGTCTTTGTCCTTATCCACATCCCTTACCTTCTGCTGACTCCCACAGAAAGTTCTCTTTGTTGGCATGCCAACCGTTGTTTCCTAGCACACTTCTAGAAATCCCTGCTAAGTGTATATTGTTGTCTCCCCAAGAAGGTACTGTGTGTGGCAGCACACAGTTTAGGTAATGTGTGTAGGCACAGCAACTATTAGCTAGGGTTTTTTTCAAAGAATTTTTGACTTTGGTTGCCTCAGCTGAAGGAAAGGTCAAAGGAAGGTGCAGAGAAAATGAAAAGTGTGTAAAAAGGTGGAGTGGCTTTGTGCTGCATTGAGGGACCTTCTATGCCTTGCCTGTTAAGTAAAACCCACACGAAGAAGGGGGGGGAATAAACAAAAGAATTTTCTTCTCAGCATGTGCTGGGACCCAGCACTGCAAATAAATGCATTGTTAGTTGAAATCAGTGTTTTGGTTTCTCCCTTCCTTTGTGAGATGCTGTAGAGGAAGCAGATTAAAGATTGCCAGCTTTCTGGCAAAATATCCTGGTGGCATCATAATG
This sequence comes from Jacana jacana, assembly GCA_013400555.1. Lineage (NCBI taxonomy): Eukaryota > Metazoa > Chordata > Aves > Charadriiformes > Jacanidae > Jacana > Jacana jacana. The sequence goes on along the minus strand of VZTM01002756.1, from coordinate 141,484 downwards.
ACTTCATTATGGTCTCTAAATGAGCTAACAGACTAATAATGTATTCAGGAAAAAATACACATTATGAACATGCACACAGGTGTAGAGTTAACCCCTTCTTTGGCACCTCTTGCTTTGAATCCAGCTGCTGCTGCTTAAGCCACAGTTCAGTGCTCTAGCTGGGCAGTAAAGGATTTAATTCAACAGCTGTGCGCCAACTAATTGCAGCTGTATTTCCTTCTGAGTTCATCTACAATGCAAACAACATGGCAGCTGTGTGTTTGTTTGTTTGTTTGCTTGGCTGGCAGTGGCTGGGAATAGTGCTGCTGGGTGGAAATGCCAGCACGGTGGTGCAGAAACCCTGGGAGGCCCTGCAGCTCAAACCTCCTTTTATCAAAAAGGCTTTCAAAAGTGGCTTATACATGACTCTCTTCAGGTTTTCCCTTAATGCTTTGCATGCTGCATAAAACATGCATGGAGGAAATGGAGATTCAACAGTAGGCCAAATTCTTCTGCCTAAACTCATTCTCTACCTGCCTCGCTGATATCTCCTCCACCTCACCTTCAGCATCACTGGACCCAGACTCTTACTGTCCTCATCAACTCCTGTAGCCCTCTGGTCCTCTTCATCTCTGCCTTCATCACTTTCTGCCACTACTTGTCTGTGGCTTAAGTCTCTACATATTTATTAATTTCTGGGTTATGTAAAAATCTTCCAGAGTGCCCTTGTTAGCCATATATAGCTCTTCCATTTTTTCTCTTGAGGTCTTCTGGACTTGATAATACGGACATTCTGGTTACAGAATGAGAGCAAGGGAGCACAGAGAATGTTCTGCACATGCCTGGAAAAGCTAACATTTCCAAAATGTGGGACTTCTATTATGTGTGAAGAGCAGCTATGAAACACTTGTTCAGGCTTCTCTGATATGGCTAAGAAAACCGAGGTCTACCTGCCAGGTAAGTGTATGGTACAATGATAGGTACTAGTCGGGCATTGTTGCTGTGTGGTGGGGTGCACTTATATAGTAGGAGTATCCGGAATGTACAAAGGTCTGTCAGCTCTGCTGCTGTGGTCTCTGCATCTGCCAGAAATCAAAAAATCCAAACAAACATAGGAAGTCCTGAAAATGTCCTGAAATATCCTAAAAAATGGCAGAACTTCTAGGTGGAAAAAGAGCATAGGTTCAGGAAAATATGACCACATGGGAACAAAGCCATCTGTAATGTGAGATACCTTTTAATGTACAGGCATTGCTAACCCTGTTCCATGAATATTTGAACTTGTGTATCCCGTTTGCTGATGGATTTGTATCTGGAGGTTAGCTTTGTTACATAGGAAGAAACTGATGGAAACTCTTATGTCATTGAGACCATTTATATGGCATCTTTCTCTCCCATATGATGTTTAATAAAGAGCAAATTCATACTGCAGCCCATGGATGGTGTGGCCAAGGCAAAGACTTCTCTAGGGTCTCTGTCTTCTGCCTGCCCTCTATTTTAACAAACTGTGTAGGAGTTTTCTATTTTGAGATGCCTGTCCGCCTGCCAGATGTGGCTAAATTCAGTCAATGGATGCTAAAATTATGAAATAGGACAAGAGATGGACACTAACATATGGATAGTATGACCGTTTTGGAATTCTTTCCTTAATGAGGCCAAACTCTGCTAGCTCGCTTCCTGGTCTTCTACCCCACAAAGAGCTGCAACACCCTTTTTCTGGCCTTACTCTACCCACCACCCTACCCAATAACTTTCTATTGAAAGTGTGGTCTAGGGAATACTGTGCTCACTGTGCCAATTTTCTCTGTTTAGCCAATACTCTGTGATTTATTCCCTATTACATGGAAGCTATTTGTCCACACTGTCCTGATGGAGAGATGCCTCTCTCCCTCATTCATGTGGTATCATGTTTGGTGAAAAGTCATCTCCCACCTGCTTTGTTGCCAGCACCTAATGTCAAGGTCCAAGCTTTAATCTGAATTCTTCCCTCTCTCTTACATAGTGCCTCTTTGGTGAGGGAGATTCCCAGGAAAACATGCAGAATTACATCATTATTTGCTTTCAGATTCCCTTTCCCTAGGCTTTTGTGGCAGCCGCTTGGCTGAGGCAAAAGACATACACTATGACTGCTGCTGACTGTGCTCTGTGGTATTTTCTCCTTACTTCCTGGCACCCCTAATCTACATCAATTTATTGTCTTCAGTCACTGTCCATGTCCATAAAGTCTCTGGACCAGAGTTGAGTCAGGGAGTTTGCTTTTCCTAGCACAGTTGGATACTAACCTGAAGACTCAGTTTCTTAGGCAACATGGTACAACAGTAAGTAATAACATCCCATGGGTAGCAGTAGTAACAAATTTAGCCCTTTCCCAGCAGAGGAACTGTGCATCAGGATCCTTTGTGAGTCAAGCACTGCACCTGAAATAGAGAGGGACCCTATACCCCAGGTCAGGCTGAGAGAGGCATGCGTTCAGTCCTCTTTCTGCATGTGGGGTAATGGAAGGATCTAGGGAAGTAAATGGTCAGCAAACTGGTTGGAAGAACAATTGCTTAAACTGACACGCTGATGGGAAAGTCCAAGAGAATTAGAAGGACATCTCTGAGGTACTAATTATTCAGCAAGGCCAAGATAACCAGGGGATGCCAAGTCAGTGCCCGTCAACCTGGTCCACTGAAAGTCACCAACTCTTTCTTTAAGAAACAGTATCTTCTGGTGTATTATGGCTGATGGTTTACACTTGCAATCAATTTAACATGAAATTAGAATAAGACTACTCTTGCAGTTTTGATCCCCTCTCCTCCCATTTTGTTGGTTCTTTAGCTGTTTCTGTGGGTTGGGTGCATTAAAGAAAAGACTGATTACAAACCTGTTGCACTCACTGAGCACTGGTCTTTGGTAAGCAGGTTGAAAACACCTCCTTTGAAGAGCTAGACTGCAGAGCCCAGGAGTCTACTTGGCATGCTTCTAAATGGACTAAACTTCTTAAATAGTTGGAAGTATTGCTTCACCACTTTTATTGGTCACACCATGAAAAATAGCCCTCTGCAATGACCAATTCCAGGATAGGCTGTGAGCCTGATCAATGCTGATTCACCATGCTCCATGCTGTCCCTGCCAAAACTGATGACTATACGCAGATGTACATGTAAGAAAAGGCGTCTGGGACTGGTTTATAAACAAGTATATAACAAACAGTTCCTCTGTAAAACAAGCTATTGTTTACGTATGACTGCATTACCACTGCTTCTTTTTAAGGTTTGAGTAAGAAGCAGGCAGTTGCCTTCAGCAAGTACATAAGTGGCTTGGCTGTTCCCTGAGAAGTGGAAAACAGAGAAGTTTTTTGATTGAGGGTGAAATTTAAGGTATGAGTAGCTATTATCCATGTCTTCTATTCCTCTGAGTTTGAAATAAGGTAGACTGAGGGATAATAAAGCTGTTGAGCAGGTAAGAAAGACTCTTTAGAAAATGTTGAGCTTAAGCCTTTACTCCTTCCAAGCTATTTTCTTGCTTTAAAACTGCTTTTTAATGAGTGTAGCTTATGAACTATTTGTAACAAGTAGAGAACTCTGGCTGCATCAGGTACCATCCATGAGCAACAAAGTCACCTTAGAAGAGTGTATGGATTTTTTTTGGAAACACAAGGGATTTCTTTTGCAGGAACTCTGTTTATTAAAACACATAATAGAAGAAGTAATTTTTCTGCTGCCCCTAAAGATATTCAGGCTAGGATTCTTCAGATCAATTCAGGTATTGGGCAGCCTTAAGTCACCTGGAAAATGGTGGTTTGTGTACATTTCACTAAAATTACCTGGAACAAGTGTGGATTTAGGAGGCCTATAGCCAGACCCTCAGTGATCCACACATATTCTAGCACAGCAGCCCAAATTCATACTGGATGGAGAAATAGCTATGACGACTGAGGCCGTTGCCATCGATTTTTTTATTTTTCCCATTTACTGACAGGTCTTCAAGAAGTTGGTGACCAGCTCCTGTTCTCTGTTCATGGCTAGAACCTGGTTACGCTGAAGCCTTAATGGCCCATAACTTCCTTTTCTGATATTTTTCTCTGGAACATAGAGGAAAAACTATAGCACACAATACATCAGTTTCCGGTTCAAATCCTATGAATGTTTTATGGAGATGAGCCAGCTTTGTCCCCTGTAGCGTGCTTGCATAGAGTTTTCCTATAGGGACAATGAACATGTCACCTGGAAGAGCAGCTGGTTTGCATACAACCTCAGCTACCTCTGGCCATTCAGTGCCAGAAGTGAATGATGTGGCACCCACAAGATCTTTCATTCATGCTAGCATAAAGCTAAGCAGCAGTTGAGCTTGCATGCTCCAGCTACCTTTCTGTTTGCCTGCTCTAAAGGTAAAACCTGCCACCAGCATGTGGAATGTATTCATGAGTGAAAGTTTATTGATAGGACAACAATTGAAGGAACTTACTGTTTCCAAAAACAGTAAGTGGGCATTAAGGTATTTTTGAGGACCAAAATTCCTGTTAATGTGCAACACCCCTTGTAAGGACACAGCCCCCTGCAGAAATATGCAGGAGTAAGTGGGAACAAGACTGTTCACAGAGGAGAAAACAAAATTATCCTATAACAAGCTATAATGCAATCCTAAATTCCTCCGGAAGTGATGCAAAAACTTTCACTAATTCTGAATAAAAGTTGGATGGGGCCTATAGCACGTACAAACTGAACATTATAGGAAATCCACGTCCTAGCAATGGGATCATCATTTTCTTTCAAGAAAGCAATTGGGAAATGGTGCTCATTTTGGGGAAGGCTCTTTATTGGAAAGACTTCATCCTTATTAGACTAGTGTAGAAACAAGAACCATCATTCATACTGATGAGGATAGTGCAGATTCTCAAACAGAATTGTATGTTTACACTGAGATGGGAAAAGGATGTGACCTGAATTAAAACTGTGACAGTATGAAGGAAAGTGAGAAAGGAGAAAGGAGCCCTCAAGGTGCAAAAGGGGATATACATAAGAGGGCATGGCTAGAAGAGGAACTGAAGGCCTCAGGGAAAAATACCAGAGAACTGATGAGATAGCTGGTGAGGGGGGCTCTGAAAGGAAAGAGAAACTGAAACATTGTTTGGAGAATGTAGGGCATCCTTGACAGCTTCCTGCCGATTATACACTGTAAAAATGGCAAGCCACTGGCTGCTTTCTGCTCTTGATATTTAAAGGAGACTCTGCATTTTGTCTCTCAACATTCTTTCCTGCCCCCTTGGGTTGGCATCACTCTGTCATGCAGTCACAAGACATCATTTTAAGGAAAACAAAGATTGAGAGATTGAGGGCTTTTTGTTGATTTCTGTTGGGATACTTTTTTTTTTTTCTTTTCCAGAAAGAGCCTAGCATTGACCTAAAGCTGTTCCCAATGAAGTCCGTGGTAAAATTCCCACTGACATTTCATTAGAGAATAGTTGTAGTGTCACGGAGGCTTTTTGAAAACACTGCCCTCTGCACGCCAAACAAATCAGGAGCAAACAATGCAAACCAGATCCTCCAGTTGAATTCATTTCTGTCCCTGTTTCTGGGACAGAAGCAATAGGAAGTGTGTGCAACCAAATGAAGACTCTGGAAGTGATGGGGTGTGGAGGTGTGCAGTGGTTATATTTTAGGATCTCGGGGGGAAATTGTTCAAGCAGAGGTGCAGAATATCCACACGCTGACTTTAAAGGGCCTTTCATGACATGCGGGGATGATCCATCCATCCTTCAGGTTTTTTTGTCCCTATCTTCTAATTTGTGTTAGAGTCCTTTAAATCACACTAAAATAATCTTTTTTTCACCTCCTGCTTTTTTAGTACTTTAAATAATTTATATTCATATTTACTCATGTTCATAAATCTACCAGGAGACTATTTTTTCCATATTTTTTCCTTATTTCCAATTTTGTTTGTGTTATGATGAACGCAGCCTGTGAGGAGAGACTGTATCCTTCAATAGGTTGGCTGATATTTTGATAAATGTCATTACAAGCTCATTTAGAGCAGTGTTTTCAAATGTGTGGACCCCTACAAGATTTTTAAGAGGTGAAGCACAGCATAAGCACATTGATAACTCTTCTCCTCAACCCCTTTTCCCAGATCCCTTGTAAGTAGTTCACATGCTAGCATGGGCCTGTAGGCCATAGGATGGCCATCACTAATTCAGGGGCTCTTTTAAAGCTTTTGCCCTTAGGCAGTGTAAAAAGACTGTGAAAGAGACCACCACGGCCCCAGACAAGTGCAAAATTAATCAGAAAAGATCTGAGTTATGAAACACAAAGTGGGAAAAGACTTTGAACTCTTTTACTGTATAATGATTGACTGAAATTTGACATCTTTTAAAACTAATTTGCAAAGAACAGTGCCACTAGCACTAACAGTGCCACTGTTAGTCCCTCAGTCCACCTCTATCATTACTTGCCTCCAGGGAGGCTGATCTGTGGCTATTAAAAATAGCCCACATTTTGTCAAAAGCTTTTTTGTACACGAAAGCTTTTTTCAAAGGCTGTTTACAAAGGCCTGCAGTGACAGGACGAGGGGCAATGGCTCCAAGCCGGAGAAGAACAGATTTAGATTGGATATTAGGAAGAGGTTCTTTACTATGAGGGTGGTGGACCACTGGAACAGGTTGCCCAGGGAGGTGGTTGAGGCCCCTTCCCCGGAGGTATTCAAGGTGAGGCTCGACGAGGCCCTAGGCAACGTGGTTTAGTTGGGGGTGTCCCTGCTGACTGTGGGGAGGTCGGACCAGATGACCCTAGAGGTCCCTTCCGGCCTAGAACACTCTATGATTCTATGATTCTGTGTCCAAATTACCTGGGTGTTTTGTTTCAAGTTCTTTGGTAGATAAACCCAGATTTCTCCTTCCAGAGTTGTTGGGGTAAATACTTGAAAATATTTGAAGCAACCCTTCTGATTGAATGCAGGAAAGGTGGTCGGGGGGAAGCTTGGCCATCTGACCACCCACAACACTGCATTCGTAGTTCAATGACTTGCAAATTATGTCACATCTGAAAACTGTCCTCGGGCAAAAGCGTAGTCTAACATGCCCAAATGTAACTATGTCACTCTATAAATATATTCTGAACAGGGTCTTGGTTTCCCTATTTGTGTGAATACTTACCTGTCTCACTTGAGCATTGGTGAGAAGTCATTAATTTATGCTGAGAAAACATTTTGAAAGTCTGAAACATTGTACATGTCACATACTGTTGTAATGGTCCAGAACCTTCAGATCTGGTTCACCAGCTGGCTTTGAACCGATGTGGAAATGCTGTGTACCCTGTTCTTAAGGGCACTATAGGCATAGTTAATTCAGTTTTGTTTCAAAATATTCAGAGGGTGCATGCATTGGAAGTACTGACCTCTTTCTTTTGTGTTTAGACCCAATGTGAACCCAAGTGCTCTGAGACTGTCATCTTGTGCAGCCACAAGGACCTGGAACTCCAGGTCCTAGAGGTGCTTCAGTGCTCTTCACATTTTGCTATATATGGTAAATTAAATGACTGGTAATGTGCATTTCAGACTGCTTACTGGGCAATAGAACACAGAAGAAAGTCAGAGATAATGGTTTTCTAATGACTTGCATCTTTAAGGTCTAATTCAATAGTTTTTATGGGTTAAGATGCAAGGCATTTGTCCTAAAATAGTTGCAGTATGGATTTCATCTCAAACATCAAGTCATGCTGCTCTTTTCTCCTATGCCAGTGTGTCTGTGTCCATTGTCCCATCCCGTCCCATCCCATCCCTGATGTTTCTGACTATTACTGGTTTCTCATGTCTCAGTCCAGGAGTTTTCAAAACTGTTATCTCCAAAATGACAAATTATCTAGTCCAAATGCTTGTGACTGCAGTGACCATGACACCGATGTCTTCTTTTGTGTTACTTCACATCTTATTAGGCAGTACTGTTGGTTTCTCTTCCTGCTGTTCTCTAAACACTCTGTCTTCTACTTACTTCTTGAGCTCAGAAGCCTCAAGGTGGTCTGCAAGGTCAGCAGCTGCCTCCTCCTAGAAACTCTAGTTATCTCTTATTAGTGGAGTGACAGTAACTTCTTTCCAGCTGATTTCAGAGTGTGTACTCTGGCTGAGCTGTGGGCTCGCTGTAAGCTGGGGGACTGAGTGCTGTCTTTTCACCTAAGAACCAGGAACTCGTTTTCACAGCATCCTGTCCAGATTTTGCCCCTGTGCCAGCTGTGGCAACCCTCCCATGCATCTCCCTCTGGTGTTGCAGAGCTCTTTCTCAGATGTGAGGATCCCTAGGTGTTTTGCAAGCAGACAGTCATTTGAGATCATCCTACAAATCAATGCCTTGTTTCCAGTCTACCAGGACCCTATAGTGGGATTCCTTTGCATGAATTCTGTGGGGTATGGATCAGCCCCTTAGAGAGGAAAAAACACATTCATCCATTTTTTACAAGGGGGGTGTCTTTTTTTAGGGGAGAGGAGCTGCTGGCTGTACATTTCCCCTTGAAGTCTTCAGGTTTGTTCTCACAGGGTGAGATGCTTGAGATGTGATCTCTTTCACAGTTGTTCATTTTACAGTTCTATTAAAAAAAGGGGGGGAGGGGGATTTTCTAGATTCCATCCAATCCATAATAACTTTTGAAAAGTTAATTTGCTGCAGCTGCTTTATAACTTCTCCTAAGGCCACAACTCAACATGATTACACAACCGCAGTAACTTTTATGGCTGAGTGGAAACACTATCTTGGTTTTGTTGTTCTACAAAAGCCAATATTTGGTTTAAAGATTCCCTTGGATTTTTAATCCACTTTGCTAGGAAATCTCACTCACCACCAGTATTTTTAAAGAATTCACCTGCTTTTGTACCTGCTTCTTCCCACATTTCTGACAGCATATTAGAAAAAAATCACAACTGTCCTCCATCCTCCAGGGTATGAAATCCGTCATTGGTGCCTTCTGTTAGACTCTACTGTGCAGGTCGTAATGGGGACTATTCCTACTCCTTTTTCCTGATAACCCCTTCCTGTGTGAGAGCAGTGTGTTGAACACAGCATCCAGCTGGCCAGCCCCTGGGTATGCTAATAAAAGTTCTGCTTCTCCAATCAGCCAGTTTTGCCTGAGGAGTCTGTCAGCAAAATTAAAAAGGATATTTCTATTTAAATACCATACCGTGGCTGCGCATCGAAAATATTTTTACCGTGGTAGCATACATGCCACTACCAATAAGGGTGTATTGTTGTTATAAATTGGCTGTTAAAATTCAGCCAGGACTAAAAATTGCCGTAAAAAGTCTCAGCCTAGAAGGTATTTGTTTATTTTGTCAGGTTATTTAAAACAAGTAATGAGAAATAATTAGTGGGTTTGGACTTCTGCCTTGCGTTTTTCTGTTTAAAAAGGTCTTAGATTATATTTTCTGGTGATTGAATCCTGACAGAAGGCTTATAACTTGGGGAGGAGTGGGAACAAAAAACTATCAGGCAGATTCTGGGGTCCCTTTTTTTAAAAAGAAAGTATCTAGTTAATTTTAAGGATGAGAACAACTGGTAGAACTTTCTATCCAGCAAGTGTTGAGTTTTTCCCACTGAAAATGCAAAAAGGATATTCAACGGCTGTCCAAATCAAGTGCAATTACAAAGGCACAGTAAGCATCAGTACAAAAGATCATTATTGCATTTCTCTGTTTGGATAAGGGATTAAAGCATTTCCACCTGTAACATGCTGAGCCTCTGAAAAGCCTGAAGAGACAGAAGTGTGCTCCTGGGTCCTCTTCATTCATAGGTGGAAGGCTTTGGCTGAGAGATGAAACCCCACATGATTGGCCTTGTGAACTAAAGACAGGCATGAAAATTTGTACATAGATAATTGCCCTAAGATCCAGGCAACACAGTGCTCTCCCACTCGTGACAGAAGGTCTGGCTGGTTGTGTAACCTGGCCATATAGGTGTTGAATCTGAGACACTTAGGCCAAATATTTTTAAAAAAAAAAAAAGATGCCAAAAATAAGGGTCCTAAATCTATACTTGGACAAATAAACAAACACCTGATTTTCAAGCTACTGAGCATGCAGTGGCTTGGCCCCAGGTTTGAATACTTTGGCTTACGTGACTTGTCCAAAACCACACAGGAAATCTGCTGCAATTCCAGGAATAGAGCAAAGATCCTGTGCTTTAACCACAAGCTGGCTATGTTTTATTTGTCAGCAGTCATTCCCATAAGGAAGCTAAACCAGGGATCTCACTGCATCTGAAGTCAGCAGGGTTACCTACCAGCAATGAAGCTAAAAGAGGTTCCTTGTTCTCTGAGCAAGTAAGTTTTGTACAAGACCCTGGAGCAGCAGCTGGGTGCTTTGAAGAGCCTGTCTCCTTAGGACACGTGGGATTAGACATCAGAGGAAAAGGATACCCACTTCTGCATCTTCTGCATTTCAGGCTGCTGCACGGGGTGAAACTATGCAGATCAGAAGAGCTGTTGTAGGCGTAGAGGGGAGAGGTGGGGCATGCCCTTTAGTTTCTTTAATGAGCTGTTTCAGGGGTACCCAGAAGGACAGAAGCTCTTCTGCCCACAGCTGACCCTTTTTCCATTGCCAGCTGTTAACATGCTACATCTCCGCCACATGAGGTGAGCAGTCTAAGACTACTTCCGTCAGTCCTGACCTTGGAGACATCACTCCTGGCTGCTACCTGCCATTGCCCATAAGGCTGTGGAGCCAGCATCAGCTTCTGTGTCACATTCTGGCTCTGAACCTGCTCTGAAGTCCAGCCTTGCCCACCCCTACCCTGCACTGTTAGCACGCATGTGCAAGGGGACTAGTCATGATTAGGAGGACTAGTCATTCTCTAAAGCAGAGGTATTTGAAGTTCAGTGGCCAGAGCTGGAGCCCAGACTCTTCTTTCAGTGGATTGCCAGCAGGAAGGATGGATGAAGCCAGATATCCAATGGGCAGTCCAAGCCCGGTTCCTCCAAGGAGGGCATCAATGCGTAGTGTGGATACAATACGTGCTTGAAGCCAACTTGTACGTAGGGATGATCTCACACTGCTTTTAAGAGTTCTTCACATAGACATAACTGCCCTCATGCTACCAGGTTTTGTGTGCTGGATGATATCAAACACATTCAGACCAATTGAAACGAAAGATGAGCCCTAAACTGATAAAACTAACTGTTCATTGGTACTATATTGCTCTACACTACTGGGGAAATCAAACTTTTATGAAAGAACTGGTCGTTGCCTCTCTAATTGCATTTGACTACACTTCCCATAAATACCAGAATGGATTTAAAAATCTGTTATTTCACATTGAAGTTTATGCCCATGAGCTTGAACTGTTTTACACAGAACTGTTATGGAGGTGAGAAGATGCTGCAGGAAAAAAAAGCATCGAGCCAGAGTTTTTGTAAAGAAAATGTTGAGACTTTCTCCAGGGTATATGCATTTGACATTGTATAATGCCAGACAGTGGTTTCCAAATGATATCTTATGTAACTCCTAGGTCAAATAAGATAACAGAAAAGTCTGTGTTGCAGTCAAATAACCATAACTAAAAACTTTCTGAACATTATACTTATATACTTATTGCTAAACCAGTAAGGACAATTACAAATTACAAAGTAGAAAGAGTTTGAATGTTCATTACCATATTTCTTCTATCAAGGCAAACCACACATTCCTCTTAGACACATGCCAAATGTGAGACTTTAAAGAAAATGTTTCTTGAGTTATCCGAGTATAGGGAGCATCTGAGTGACTTGTTTTAATTGTTCAGATTGTTCGGCGCTAATCTGAATAAATTTTCTTCCGTCTTAAAAGAAAATATGTTGAATTCTGGACTAAGACCAAAGACAGAAAATTTCAGGCTATGCAGTAATATGAAGAGGGGTGGGGGAATTGTAAGTGACAAGTGGGTTACATTGGAAGTTCCATCTTGGTTTCAACAATAGGACTGGTATCTTGATACTTGCATTTAAGAAATGTGGATTTCCACATACTAACCATCTTTCATGAATTACTGCAGATCTGACAAATTTGAGTTATTGTGCTCCTCCTGGGAGATTTTTCAAGCCAATTGTAGCAACAGATTATATGAAACAGCTGGTCAAACAGAATGAGGACCCAGTTCATTGGCATTTGATGAATTAATAAGAACAGGCACAATACAAATTTCAGCAATAGCTAGCAATTCTCCAGGAGAATAGGAACCAAAAAGAAAAGAGCAGGAATCAAATTGCAGCAGCTGTTTGGCCAACAGGTTGGGGGTAACTATTTCTTCATGGCTAAGTCTTGGAAAACTCTTTAAAGATTCCCTGGAAAAAGATGCACTCCTTGCAACTCGTGCAGATGATAACAGAAGCACAGTGCTTAAGTAAATTTCTGACTGTTCTTTTGAGGAAAAGCCAGTGAAAAAGAGAAAGGTTTCACATCAATTTGTCTACTAATCATAGAATCATAGAATCATTTAGATTGGAAGAGACCCCTGGGATCATCAAGTCNATCCTCATAAGCCTTATTCCTTAATCGATCCTCATAAGCCCCTTTATAATCCAGGGACACAGAACAGACTTGGGTGTCTCATTGGGAATGAGTGGCTGTAAGGACAGCAACCCTTTTGATGTTACCTTTATGGCTCCAGTGGCAAGAGGAGGGCTTTAAGAGCCAATGTGTATGACTATCTGAAGAAACGGGGAGAGATGTTTTGCAACAGCTTCATTGTGCTAGTGTTTTATATACTGGATCATACAGAAGTTCCCATGTAGGAGAATATCTTTACAGGGGACAACCTGATGAACTGTATGAAGGTGAAACATCAGAAGCAGGAGCTGAACAACCATCTGATGAAATGAATAATGAATTATCAGGACTAGCTCTCTTAGGCCCTAGAGTACAAAGGGAAACCAAGTGGGTACGGTTTAACTGATGCTTACAGTGTGCTCTCTGTCACGTTATCTGTCACATCAACCACCACACCTGGTGGAATAAAGAACCATGGTAACAGTGATTTATGAAAAGCTTTTGATGAGGCCACTCAACACAGGCTGTTAAATAAACAAATGAGTCATTGGATACAATGGAAAGAGGGAAAAATAGAGGAAGCTGCTCAGTGGGATCCCACTGGGATATCAGCTGGGACTGGTGCTGCTCATCAGACTTAGCAGTGACCGCTAGTGAAATTCCATGGGCATTCTTAGACAAACAGTACGAAAACCATGTATGGATTTACACAGTCTAAAGTCAACTGCAAAGAGTTTCAGAAGGCACTGACAGTACTGCATATGAAGTACAATATTCAGACATGCAAGATACTACAGGGGGAAAAAAAACACCCAAGCTATGAACAGAATGGGGATCTAAACTGAGCTACTGCTATTGAGAAAACTGGTCTGGGAGTCACTGGATAATTCCCTGAAAAGCCAGCTCAGTGTTCAGTGGTCATCAAAAAGAAAGACAGGTAGCAATGATTAGAATGGAACTAAAAGAAAAACTGAAATAGATTATGCCTCTGCCAAATCCATTGTGTTCTGGTTAACACAGCTAGAAAAAGATAGAAGGGAGGGAAATAAAGCTCGTGAGAAATATAGAATGGTTTCTGTAGGAGAAGAGACTAATAGATTGGAAAAGAGATGAATGGCAATATAGGTCCATAAAGTCATGAAGAATGAGGAACAGGGAAGAATTACTCATTGTTTCTGGTAATAAAAGAAGTACGTAGAAGCTAATAAAAGTATCAGGCAGTGCTTTTAAAACAGACCAAAGGACGGACTTTTTAATTCAATCTGTAATTAAGTCATGAAACTCTTAATCACAACATATTGTAGAGGCCAAAGGTTTAGATCAGTTAGAAGACAGACTGTACAAATCCATGTAGGATAGGTTTGTCTGCAGCTTATAAACAGTGGATACAGCCTCCATCCCAGTGGTAAATCACTGATTGCCCGAAATACAGAAGGTGTGTCAGGGGAAGAACCATGTTATATGCCCTGTTTCTTATACTCTTTCCACAGTTGAACCTCTGCCACTGTTGGAGCTGCTCAGATCCAGGAAAACCTAGATGTTCTGTTTGAATTCAATTTGGTGTAAAGAATAGAAGTGGTCAGAAAAAGAGAGTTTTAGGAGGTGGTATTTTCCTTCTCCAGCTCTTACAGACACCTATTTGACCTTTTGTATTAATTAGTTTGAAGATATGTGCAACTGAAGCAGGAAATTAACGACTGTTTCAGTAGCTGCAGGTAGTCCGAATCTCTACATGCCCGGCGTGTTGCTTGCTCTACGCCAGGGATACCGTCTGGGAGGGAGGGGAGATCTTAATAATGTGAGAGTCACAAAATGTAGCTGCAAGTCATAAGCAATTGTTTTTAGCTTCTCGAGAAGGTATACTTTCCCAAGGCTATAGATATCTAATCAGGAGATGGCTCTTGAGCCCTAGGCTTTGCAAACTGTGACATGGTAGTTGTGTAAGAGGGAGCAGGCTCTGCATTTGAAAGGTAGGCCTTTGAAAGGAACATTCAGGTCAATCCCTGAGGCAAACCTGCCATTCTTCCGCTGTTTTTTGAGCAATTGTGTATATGTCTGCAGGTTTAATGGATTCCCCTTTTGATCAATTTAAAACAGGTAAACCTGTATCCATAAACTGCGTCCTGGGCTGTGTAGTAGGGAAGCTCACTGCTCTGCCACCTGGGGCTTGCATGTAATCAGCATGGATTGAACTGCAGCAACAATCACAATCCTTTACCAGTTTTGGTATCAGACAAGTTGAACGTTACCTAAAGCTTTATCTAGTTACTTTACAGGCAATACATCGGAAGGTCTTGCAAATGAAGAAGGGCAACAAAGCTGGTGAGGGGTCTGGAGAATAAGTCTTATGAGGAGGAGGCTGAGGGAGCTGGGGTTGTTCAGCCTGGAGAAAAGGAGGCTGAGGAGAGACCTTATCACTCTCTACAACTACCTGAAAGGGGGTTGTAGAGAGGCAGGGGTCAGTCTCTTCTCCCAAGTCACAGGCAATAGGACAAAAGGAAATGGCCTCAAGCTGCACTAGGGGAGGTTCAGATTGGCTATTAGCAAAAAACTTTAAACAGGAAGGGTTATCAAGCATTGGAATAGGCTGCCCAGGGAAGTGGTTGAGGCACCATCCCTGGAGGTATTTAAAAGACAGGTTGATATGGTGCTGGGGGGACATGGTTTAGTGATGGTTTTTGTCAGAGTTAGGTTGATGGTTGGACTAGATGATCTTAAAGGTCCCTTCCAACCTAGACAATTCTATGATTCTATGAAATGGAGAAGGGATTGTAATTTAACTCCCCTGTTAGGACAAACACACCTTGTCATTGCTGTGGAGGTAGCCTTCATGACAATGACACTGCCATTATGACCTCATCAGATATTTAACTGTATTGTGTATCTTTATTACATGCAAGGTTTTCTGACAATATGTGTTCATGCTGTCATTTTTCTTTGTATCAAAAAAATGGCTACATCCACAAGAAGCTCTACCTCAGCCTGGGAAAATGCAGATCATTACCTGCTAGATGCTAAAGAAACCTTTAAGAACCACAGTAAGATGTAAGGTTTTTTGTTTGTTTCTGTGTGTTTCTGTCTTCTACAGCATTGGGGATATCTTCCCCTAACTCTGGACATGCCCTTGTTTGCTGACAGTGGCTTGTTGCCACTAAATGCTACTACTGTAGTCTCCAGGGCTTAAATGAATAGACTATGGAGAAACACCTTGGAATTTCTGGTAAATGCTAAAGTGCTTTTAAAGGTAAGAAGGTGTGTTTGACTGATAATATTGGAGACTTTCTTCAAACAGGCATGTTTTTGCAATGGCAATGCAAAGCTTCTCCACAGCTCTTCAGTGTGTTCAGCTCCCACCCAGAGTAATCCAGAGTACTGCATTGCCCATGACATTTTGAGGCATCTTTTGATGAAGAAGAAGAAATCTTTTTGAGCCAAAAGAAATCTTTAAAGACTCAACACAGTCTCCTGCAATAGGATACATCATCATTATTACCTAGATGTTAACAATATGTGAAAATGTATAGAATGCTGTATGGGATTTAAGGCAATTATATTGCAAACTATTGGCTGTTTTGAACTGCATTCTTCAGCTCTTTTAGTCAGGAGTCATTTTCAGAAGTGACCTGAAATAGTTTTTATTTGGTATCTCAGTGGGATAGCACTCCATCTCCCACCAGCAAACACTCTGAATAATTTAGATGTTCCACACCCACACAACGAGGATTTTCAAGCCAAGTTTTCAACCTACCTTGAACATACTTTTTTTCTTTTTTTTTTGAGGAAAACACGCTTTGTATTTCTCACTACATGTTGTAGAGTTACATTTTTTAACTCAGTATTTCCTTAGACAAATCTTTCCTCACCAAATGTAAAACGACCTATTGTGATCTATTTGATGGGACTCAGTTGTGACATTGTTCAATATTCAGTGTGGATTTATCTAGGATAGGAAACATTAGTTGTCCCTGGAGTCTGAACTCAGTTAACAATAAACACTCCATTGAAATGTCCACAAGATTTTTTTTCAAGAGGAAAAAGCCCAATAAATTCTCAGCTGTTCAAAATGTGTAAGAAAGTGTAATAAAATGCTGCATAAAGGTATTGGTTGAAAACCTACGTATTCAGTTACCATGCAAAATGTCAATCAAGGATTTTCCATGGGGGACTCTGCTAAGCTGTTTGTCTGGCTTACTGAATAGTAGTCAAATATTTCAGTCCTTCAGCCTTTTCTAAAGTTATTTTAACAGATTAAATTGGAATAAGGGAAGCTATTAATTTTTCAGTCATATGATCTCATATTTACTCTTGTAATCAAATCATATTCCCTCCCCCTCATTTTTACTAAAGAAATGGGAATCTCGTACTCTGCCTACAGTTAAAAGAAAAATGAAATTACAGTGAGTTTACTTTATATGGAATTGCTTAATCAGAATGCAGAGTTCCACTAATCATATTTAAATATAGTCACTGTAAGCCAAACATTGATCCTAGGTTAAAAGATTTTTATGGCTTACTTAATGTAAACTCATTTGTAGACCACCATAAAGAATTCTAAATCATGTAGGTGCAGGGCAAAACGAGACGACTAGAAATGTGGCAATGAACAGCCACAACCATCATCATGCCTTGGAAATGGTACTATTTTAAGGTGTGCCAGCTGTAGGGCCACTGAAAGTCTAATAAAAATGATGGGAAAGAAGCAGGAAAATAATGATTTTGGGCTCCAGGGCAGAACAGATTTCCAGAAGGTAAACACAAAGTGCATTTCATATGCACCTCAGGCCTTTGTATTTCCAACACGCTCTTCTGGCCATCAAGACAAGGTAAAAAGGTAAAGTATTTGTGAAGTGAAAGTGAAGGTAAAGACACATGTGCAAAGACATCTGCCTGTATTTGTCTTCTTGATTTTTCTGGTAGTAGCAGTTCCAGTGACAATTCTCAAAGGCATGAGCAGATGTTCAGCTGCATAGCTATCAAAAAATGAGAGGGAATTAAATGTTTACCTGACAATGGTGGCACTTAAAATTTCCCCAGAAGGTGCTAGCATATCATGGCTACCGTGATTTTACTTGCCTTTGCTCCTGGTAGGTGTTGCGTCAGTATAAGTTTAACTCTATGGTACTTAGAAGAGTTGTGATTGTCAGTACTCACAAGGTAGTAGTTGTAGTAAAGAAGGATTCAAGTAAGACTCTGATCAGCACATGCAGCATCGCTGGATGTGACTGCAAGTGAGCAAACTTGAACTGGGTGGACCCAGTACTGTCACATGGTGGGTTTCTTATGACGGGCTTATTTCCATTGCTGTTCTTTATGATTACCTGTGCAAGTATTTCTCTTGACTTCAGTGACATGCAGGGCCTGCTTCATTTTTTTATGACCTACCATAAGGATACCCATTATAATCTTAAAGCTCATATATTGTCACATGTAGTTTTTACAATAAACATCGACAGTTCTAAAAATCAAGCTTTCCTTGCCTTGTAGTCTGTTTGCAACAACAAGCTTCTTTCCCTGCCCTGTTCTGTTTTCGTTTTGCTCTCAATTTAATGCTCCTTGAGTCTTGTTTAGCTAACATTTCTGAGAATTGGAAGCAGAGGTGGGTTGGCACTTTCCTGGGCTCAGAAATGGCTGAGCTAACCAGTGAATGAATGTGGGCCAGATAGCCTCAGAAGAACTTTGGTGTTGACGGGCCAAAGCTGATGTGCTGCATCCCAGCAGTCCCCTGCAGCTGGGCTCACAGGAAACTAGCATTTAAATTCTCATCTGGGTTCAGTCAAATCATTATAAGCCACGTTAGTTCTTCACTGTTTTATCAGTCTATGTGGTAGCCAACAGCTCTTCTAGGTTGAGACAGGCTCCTTGGGGAAGCTCATATTGCAGCACTGAAACTAAGCTGAAACCCTCTATCTGTCTGTCTGTCTTTCCAGTCCTAAACCAAGATATTTATATCCTGTGCCTCACTGAAGCAGAGTGTTGTGCTGAATTTCATGGATCCCACAAACTTTCATGGATGTGAGCAGGCAGAATTTGGCCTTGACCAACAAACAGTGAAGCTGAATCAGCCCTTTTTTCTCCCAGTCCTTCACAACTTTGTCCACAGGATGGCTTCTGCTGCTCTGTTCCTCATCCAGGCAGCAAGTGGGATGTTACCCACTTGTGGAAACAAGGGGCCAAGTTCCTTATAGGACTTAGGGAATGCAAATGTCCAGGTGGCAGCCAGTCAGGACAAGACTTGAGTCCAAGAGAGGGAAAAGGTATGAGATGAGCCATCTGACGCTGATTTCTCTTCTGTACAGCCAGCCCACTGACCTGTGACCTGTTACACTCAACCGTGAGGCTAGATCTTGGCCTTTGCAAGGGAAAAGTCATACATCTTAAACTAAGGTGAAGAATAGAAGAAAAACTGTCAGCTGCTCCTGGCTGCTATTGCCCCTTGCTGTGCTCTGGGAAACAGGAGAAAAGACCTTTCCACCACTGAAATGGCTGGCACCCTGTATGAAGGCAGTAGCAGCAGTCCTGAGAAAGAAAATAAAGGGATTGTGGATGGGAAAACATCATCCTGGACTAGACTCTAGTAAAGTGAGAGAAATCCATGCAGATGAGTATGATTAGCCCAGAAAATGTTAGGGTGTGCACATATGGAGCAAATAGGTCAAAAGGGGAGCATCCTTAGGACAAGAACCCATATTCCTAGGGAGCTAAAAAAGGAAGGAGTGGAAATGGTCAGTTGTAAATGCAGATGCCCAAGTGACCCTTTTCTTGGGCCCCATGTCCTATCCTTCTGATGCAATGAGACCTAGGCCAGCAGTGACTTGTGTCATCATTCCACAATGGAGTCCTTCCTGTGCAGATCACTCAAGAAAATCAGATGTGCCAAGAACTGAGAGCAGGGGGATTAGTGAGAGAAGAGAAAGAGATCTCCCAAACTTCCCGCAGACTCCCAAACCGCTCCCGATTTCCTCAAACCTCACTGTCCCCGTCCTTGGGGTAGTGACACACAGTTTCAACAGCTGTGCTGATGTACATCCATCTCAAGGGGCTGCAGCACAGTCTGAAGGCTTGAGAGTGTCTGAACAGGTGAGGTCTCTGTATTAGCAGATCTCTTACCATGGAGATGGGGAAATGAAAGGCTGAATAAAAGAGCAGCCGAAGAAGGGAACAGGAGAGAGTCTTCAATGACCTAGAAATAAACAGCTGTGAAATTAATATGAGACAATAATTTTAATCCTTTACTATTCAGGAACCCCAGACTGTGGGGAAACACTTCCTCCCTCCCCCAATTCGTTAGCAATGGGGACTCCTTAATTCTTGGGGACAGAGAGAAACAAGACTTGGGGGATGTTCAGTACCTGTGAGCCTGATGCCAAGACCTTTGAGGGTGCAAGGAAACTGCCTGCCAGAGTGAAAAAGAGAATTGATTGCAGAGAATATCGACATCCCATGTATCTGCTAAAGACAATGAACAACAGTAGCAAATGGGGAAGCTCTGACGACCCTGCTACATTTTAGGAGCACACTGCCTTTTTCCTCATAAAGACTGTGAGGTTACTTCTTCTGGAAATAACAGATGTTTGGGACTAGGGAAGGCTTAGGCAGAGACAGACCTTCCATGTTTCTCTGTGGTTTTCTCATTTGCTCATTCCTGCCTCTCTTGATTTATTTTGCTCCCATATATCTCTCCTTTCATCCTTTCATCCTATCTTCTCCTTTCATCCTCTTTTTTATGCTCTTGTATCGTACATGTTCACTTTCTTCTTCTTGGGCTCAGATTTTCCTATCTCATTCAGAACCAGGTTCATACAGCAGTAAGTGCCATTATCTCAACAGGTTATGTTGATACTTGTCTAGCTGAAGAAATCATCAAGAAATTATTATTTTGAAATGCCTCAAGGTTTCATGTAGAAACCAGCAGATGTTACCCAGCTGTCACAGCCTTCCTTTGCTTCAAAGTTTTTCCAGCATTCAAACAAGGAACAGAAATTAGTAATGGTAACACGCTGGTTGGTAACACTGATGATCAGGATATTGTCTGTTAGGTGTGGTCAGTGTCCTGACATCCACCAGAAAGTAGCACTAGGATCCATCTGGTCGTGTGCAGATATTGACAGTGTAGGCATTTCCAGCAGGACTAGTCACCCTGTGTACACTGCATAGTCAATAAAGACAAATAAGCACTTGCAGAGCACATTTCATCTTATCCTAAATCAATCATCTACTTTAGGCCAGATGAGTCACGCCCTAAAAACACTTGTTTTGTTCTTGCCTAGTGTGCACAGTGTAATGTAGGTGTCCATACTGTATTTACTAAAACTAAGAGGATCCATCTCCCTATGTTGCTGTCTCAAGTACGAGCCTGGAATGGCTGGTGCCAAGTATCTCTTCAGCTACTCATCATAAGGCATGTCATGCTGTGAAATAAAAAATATTGCAAAATTGGAAACGACAACTAACAGTGCTCAGCCCAATGGATGAAAAAGTTACTCAGTTCAGCTCTGCACCTAAAAGGGATTTGCAATTTGAAATAGCATTTTGGCCATTGCTTATAGATCTCTGCAGTCCTTCTCCATCCCTTCTCTCCACTTCACCGAAGGAGTGCATAGGGAAGGGCAGACTAACAAATTGCAGAGAGCTTAATTTTAAAAAGCCACAACCAACCATCAAGCAGACAGCTAAGAAGGAGACAGTGAGCCTGTTAGAAAGGTGGAAGGGGGAGCAAACACTTCTCAACCAGCACCTTTGTCAGGGAGTGCCATTTCCATGAGTCTCATCAAGGACCTTGGCTCAGAGGTACAGGAGCCTTTCTTTTAAACTTTTCAGCTCTGCCTCAGATAGTAGGGTAATTTTATCTTAATGTTGGCACTCTACAGAGTTCCCTATGGAATATCTTGAAGCTACACAAACACAAATCCTAGAGAAACAATATTTAGTTTTCGAAGACAATTGAAATATTTTTAAGACCAACCACTGTTTTGGCCCAGGATACGCACTTTCTGCATGGCAATCTCCAATTTGTACCAGATGCAAAGGCAAAGATATTTACTACACATACCCCAAACTGCACAAATTCCTTTGTCTTTGTGTTCACTTAACCTCAACTTCCATTCCACATAACTTACTTCACCTCAACTATGTTCCTTGGAATAACATTGCATTTTGGTCAGTTCATTGTTGGCTTTGTTTGTCTTCGGTGCACTGTGCGTTACAGGGTTGGCTTGAAACACGAAACACTGAGGAGAAAGAATCCAATATGGTAATACAATCATTTGCCTACTAGGGCAGGAATAGTTTCCATTATGGCCCTTATTTTTCACACTCTCCTAACTTTCCAAAACACTCACCTTTGGAGATGGAGTTTTCCATGGTTGGTGTTTGCCTGGAGGTTAATTTTGCCTGTGTGAGTGGAAGTTTTAGCAAAGAGGTCTAGTCACTTTTACATTATGGGAGAGTGGAAAAAAAGCCTACATTTTTTCCAGCTTGGGAAGAAAAATGTCTAGCCACATTTCTAAGAAGGGCAACGGCAAATCTGCTGAGGGTTGAAATTTGACAGGCACAATCAGTGGAGAGCCCAATCATATGTTACAGACGCTGCTTTTTGAACTCATCTCTATATCTCCTAGAGTCTATAGGGAACTATTTGTGTTCAGCAGCCTGCAAGGATCATAGCACAACCAACCAATCACCCCAACTGCTAGCAACCGATGTGTCCCCTTTTCCCCACATAAGCACAAAATTAGGAGCTTTATTAACAGCTCTGTCCCCAGGGATCTGGAAATGCTAAAGGTAAATTTCTAATCCTGTTAATTCAGTCTCTCAGAATGTGTGTAATGTTTGTGTGCAAAGGACTTGTTCATTTAGTTGAAAAAGGAGAATTGATTGGTACTAAAAGAGCTAGTAACTACCTTCTCTCATTTGTTTCCTTTTTCTTGCTTAAAATATCTCTCTGATTTGTGTGAGGGGCTTGGAGCTGGCTTGTTTATGAACCTTACATGAAGTCTGGCTATAGAGATAATTATCGTGTGACTACATCTGGTTATTGGATCATTACCTGCATGAATAAGTTGTCTTAGCTTAATAGCCAAACCATTAAGAAAAAAAATAAAACAAAACAAAAAAAAAAAGGAGAGGCGTACAATAGTTCCACAAGAGCAAGGACTTAGCTCATATATCAGGGAGTCTTAAGAAATAATGCCTGAGCCACAAGCTGTAAAGAGGCTATGTCCACACAATATGCATGCTAAAAAAGCCAGGAAGATCATCACCGTTGTTGGAAGGGCAGGCTGCAGCCACACAGATCTCACTGACTGTCACTGTAAAGTTACAGGTGAGATAAAGGTGCAGTTTTCTTCACAAATTTGGAGAAGCAGACATGCATGAAAGATGTTTGAAGCTTTCAAAATGAATATCATGCTTCTACTGCTGAGAATACACTTTTATGTCACCCTCATTAATGAGCAGTCATAAGCAACTAGTTGGAAGTTAGCTTTCTGCAGCAGTGTTAAGAGGTTGTAGCTGGGAGCTCTGGTAGGAGGCTTGACAGTAGGTGAGTACTTGGTGAAATTAGAGAGGGGAAGGGCCAGAGGTGGTCCTGCAGCCATGAAACCATGTGTGTTCAGTACAGGTAAGTCATCCCGTACTGTAATTCCCGAGCAGGAGCAGTGAATGAAAGAATGTAGGTGTCTCTGGCTGTATCTGCACTGCTCTCTGAGGTGTTCCAGTGAAGAACTAGAGCACACTCTCTGTCTCCCTCTATGACAATGCATAGTGTATGGCATTTCTCCCACAAATTCCAATAGCACTTCAGGCAAGACCCCCTTAATGCTTATCCTCAGTCCTGATTTATCTGCCCCATACACATCCTTTTTAGCTGACCATGCATGAGTGCAAGGCCAGACTAGATGATCTCCTGAGGTCACCTGCAACCTGAATTATCCTGTGATCCCACGAGAGCATTGTGGAGCAGGCCTGCTGTATGATTTTGCCACGCAGTTCAGAAAGGAGAGTGATTCTGCCACATCCAGTGACCAGCGGGTCTCACTGCAGTGTGGCCAGTGTCACTGTTGGAGGTCAGTAGGGCCATAACTGGCTGGATTACTCTTCTATGCCCACTGTCCAGGCTGTAGCAAAGCAGCCTTCCTTTTTGAGCTCATAGGCAGGATGCATGTTACCCTATGGTGTCCCTCAAATATGGCAGTCACAAAAGATTTGGTTGTACTTGGGCCTCTCTGACCACCACAGATGGCCCTTGCACACCCTGGTCATAACTGATGACTGTGCATGTTGTGCCTGTGCTTCCTGGAAGTCCTGCACCTGCCACCTATGCCAAGTGTTTACTCTTTTGACTGTTGACAAGAGATATCAGTCTCCATGATGTGATTATCTCCGCTTTCATCTTTATCAGCGCTGCGTGACCATCTCCAGCCTCCACCCAGATGACCATGGGGAGTTCAGTCACATCCTGAGCTCCTGCCAAATATGTCTTTGGGTGCTTGAGAGCTGCCTGGGACATCAGTTAAGCACAAGACCTGGGGCATCTTTCTCACCAGCCTGCCCCAGGGGTGAGCAGCTGTCCCACTCAACTGGAGACAGGGATAAGATGTCACAGGGATGCTTTGCCCATGGAGCTGGGCAGAGATAAGGACCCTCCTACAGGTCAACAAGTCCAGAGAGAGAAAGGTTTTGTAAAAATACTTGCTGGTTATCAAGTGTAAAGCATTTTCCTGTGGTCAAGGACCAGCAATCTATATCAGCCTCACACAAATAGTTTCTGGTGAGAAGACATTCCTGAAAGCCAGCTCACATTATATTGCATGTCTGGGACCAGTGGCTCCAGAGGGGGAGTTCAATCCCAGGGAAGAAATGTAGGCTGGTCTGTCTTATTACCACTACACCTCTTCTTACACTGGGAAACTACCCACAGCAGTGACAAACTAACTCCAGCTTTAAGTATTGTAGTCCACGGTTGGTATAGGGAGGGAGAAGGTGGAGAGAGAACTAACAGTGGTGATGGACTTGCCATAGAGATGCCCCCACCTTGCACACACGATGCAGATCTCACTTAATCAGAAGGGAAGGGGCCAAGGCAGCTCACCTGAGGCACCACACAGAGAAAAAAGCTCCTCATTGATCACTGGGGCAATGTGCAATCCTGGAGGTCATTCGTATTCTCTGTACCCAGAAGAGATGGGTCATGATACTGAGAGAAAGGCTGGGAGCATATTCACAAGCCACATGCTGGCCTTGCTTTTTCTCTTAAACAAACTGTAAGTCAGACCTCAGACCCCTCTGCCAGCTATTCATGACAGCAACTCCAGGCTAAGGGCTATTTGCTCCTCCACTTGCTAAAGCCTGTGGTGTCAGAGTCTGTAGAAGGTGCATGAGGATGAAAATCAGAAGACTGGAAAAAATAGAGCTGAAACAGGGCCCCAGGGCTCTCAGTTACCCTGCTGGTCTCACTTCAAGGAGCTCCCTGACCCTGATGGCCTGATTGCCTCCGGTTTAAGGGCTCAGCCTTGATGTTGAGGACATAGGGTTGAGCCTCCTACCATGTCATCTGACTGACTTCCTGAAGCTGTGGGCACAAGCCTGCAAGAAGCATGCTGTTGGACTGACCTGATCAAAGCAGAAATAAGCTGATCTGTGGGAGATTGGGGTGACCTGAAAGAAGAAATCGCATTGGATTTGGTAGCTAGATCACTCCTTGCCTTCTGCTGGGGAGGACTCTCAGTGCTGCTATTCAGCTTTTCGCAGGAATTTTCTGTGATATCTGTCCTCCAGCTCAGTATGGTCACTGTGTAGACTCTGTTACTGCAAGAGGTACCACTTGATCCCAGAACTGCTTGCTCTCCTTAATTTATTCCATGGCCTCCCTAATGTGGTTGCAGACTCTCTGGGACTCAAGTTTTTGCCTGGTAGTCTTCTAGGGAGGGTAGGATGTGGGGTTTCTCCAATATTCAGGCCTGGATGTGTATGTACCGCCCACAGTGAGCAGACTGTGCCATCGATGGTAAAACTGTTTGAGGCAACTTGCCTGCACCGGGTGAAGGAAGTTAGGGCAGCTATGGTTTTCCTGAGTAAGAAAATCTTTTCCACTATGGTGGCAAGTGCAGGGCAGGAGTCCATGTATTGCTAAGTTTTTAAGCCTATGTGGTAAATGAGGGAGTGAACATTTGTGTTTGGATCTGATCCTGGGAGCTTATCCTCTGGCTTTCCACTTGTGCAGCTAAGGCTGCAGGGTTTTTTCCCATAGCTCTTTCTTGGGCTCCTCCACCACGATTCATCAACATAAAATTATGTTGCTCAAAACCAGACTAATTGGTTCCCTTCTTTTGCTGCCTAGGGTGTATTCTTGGTGGTCATCCTGGGGAATAAGGGAGTTCCCATCAAATTATTCTGAAGCAACATAAAGGGCAGCATTATCTGGTGACTTCTTAGTGGAAGAGTCCTTGATGCTAAACAGGGCTGGTGGTGTGACCTTAGTAGGTGGAGACATGGCATGGGTGATTAGCTGAGCTAGGGCAGGTGGTCTGGCCTTAAGGGCTTCCCTAGCCAAAGAGGGACTATCATTGCTAGGCTGGTGCATCCGTAGCATGATGAGGGCTGCTGTCAGATGGATGTGTTGACATGTCACTCCCATCCTGTCTGATGAGAACTGTGGGGTTTCCTTCAAATCTGCTGCAACTTGCTGGTTGTCAGGAGTTACCTTTCTCTTATACAAAGACTTTCCTGTCTGTGGTCTTCCTGAAAGTCTTCATACTCGAGACAGAACTATCTTTACCCATCTCAAATGGTGGTCTTGGTCTTGAAGGCAACCTTTAACTTTTTCCCCTTTGCTAAGTACTGCGCTCCAATTTGTAATTCCGTCAGCAGCCAGTTTGGCTGGGGATCACTGTCTATCGCACAGCCACTGCAGCTCCGCTCTGTGAAATCAAAGGCCTGCATGTATTTCTTTCCACTGTTCCTCTCAACCTCTCCTCCCCATTTACTGAGAACTATGCAGGCCTCATGTGGCCTCAGAGCTCCTACCCTGGGGTGTCAGGTGGTTGACATGCCTGGCTGTGGAGATGTAGATGAGAGGACCCCATGTCCTGCCTTGCAGTGCCCAGCTTTTGAAGAGATGTGCTGTATTTGAAAGGACAAGGCAGGTGCATAAGTTGTCATGGCCCATATGGCTCTGCCCTTCTGGATATATACTGGCAAACTCTGGTGTTCTAAAAGTGCTGTTGCCACAGGCATGACTGGTCACACAGATAAGGAAGTGTCCTAAAGATTGCTGCAGTAGACTGGGTACTTCTGAAATGTCGATTTCTGTATATACTGGGGTGGTCTCAGGTATGTGTACTTGGGGACATCAGGGAGGCTGCTGGTTCCCACCCTGCAGGAGCAGCTGAATGGGGCACAACAGGTAGAGCTTGGCGGCAAGGTGGAGTTGCTTCACCTTCATCCCTTGACCAGGGAGACATTACCTTTAAGGGCAGAGGGAGACAAAACCCCACACTGTTAACTTATTGCACAGGTTTGGGCATGTGGTCCAGCGGGGTGAGCCTACACAGACAGGAGCCTAATTGGGTTCAGGTCTGCTATGTACCTCTGCATGGGCTTGGCAACTGGCTCGCTTGCTCATCTGTGAAATGGAGCTAGTGGTGCTTACCTTTGTTTTTGGGAAGTTTCAGATCTCAGCATGAACTGTATTATGCAAACGAGGAAGGTTTCTGGTGTTATTTCTTAGTTGTGAGCAGCAGACCTTGAATGTTGACCTTTACATGTTGTTGGGGTTTATTGGTTGTTTTTTTTACGACTCTCTGTACTTGCCTCACCAGGCCTGAACTGAGAGGACTGGTTGCAATTGAAGGTCAGAATCATTTTCCTGCCAGCTCCAACCATGTAAGTAGGGGTTAGAGCAGCGCTGGAGGGGGGTATATTTATGGTCATGCAGATGAGCTACCATTAGGATGCATTTTCTGTTGGTAGGTGGAGGAAAGGAAGCACAGCTCTGTGAGGACACGGTGTGGTCATTCCCAAAAACGACACCCAGTGTGGATGAGCTGAGCCTCTGGCTTCCTTTCTACTTAGCCGGGTGTAGGTAGAAAGCAAGAGCAGCGACCAATCTCCGTGTCACCGTGGGCCACTCGTAGGGTTATCTGGCTCTTGGCACCATACTTTTGGGTGGCCAAACTCCGACACTGACCAGTTTGCGAGAGGAAAAATATTGATTCAGCTTTCTGCACTTTGAATCCTGGTTAACTCTGCCCTGGATCTGCCCAGCTGGATTCAGAGGAAAGGCTACCTGCATCTCAGCCAGCAAAAAATCATGCCTCCTTCTACCCAGCTCCATTTGTAAGTGGCACCAGTCTAGGCTCAGAATTTGCCTTCGGAGTGTTCACCTTTACCACACGTGTAAGCATCTCTCTGTGAGTATTAACCCAACTGGCAGAGTTATTCTCATTCAAGCTGTCCCTCTTCACACACCTCAATGTTACAGCAGGCTTGTACAGATGCAGCTTCCAGGAGAACTTTGACAGTCTGTTGGACTCTCTTAGACTCAGACCCCATTTTCAATAGATAACTCATACATACATAATACATGCATTAAACCAGACATTGGACAACTGATTCCCCGTGGTTTATCATCTATCAGGTGGGATCCTTATGTGTTACTGTGTCAGCAAATAATTCTTCATTAACTCAACGGGGCCAAGTTCAGAAGCAAGCTGTTCTGCTGCAGGTGCTGCTATCCTGGTTTCTGAACCAGAGCAAGCCCTGAGGACGGACAGGGTTTTGATGTCAATGGGCTAACCTCTGTATTAGTCTGTCTCTGAACTGGTTCATATGCACACCCAGGAGCTCCTCTTAAATCTGCCAGTGATAGGGGCAAAGGGAGAGTGCCACACTGGAGCTTGCAGTGCTCCCCAGAATGCAACAGCAGTATTTCATTAGCATACTCTCTGTGGACTGGATCCATCACCATGACAGCTGGCTGAGGAGACAGCAACAAAACAAGGAGTTCAGCAGCTTGTCAAAAGTTTCAGGTTTGGATGAGGTTTTGACAGACCCACCTTGTGACTCCTCAGTAACCCAGGCACCACGCAGATGCTATAAAATTTAGCAGGAACATTGTTCTGTGGTTCTGGTTAACTTAGGAAGAGATCAGATACACAGTGATAGGAATCAGGATCAGGTTCTACTGCAAAGACAGCTCTGAGCTCCTAAATTCCTCTTGTTAAATGGGATAGTTGGTTTCAATCCATTATTAATGATTCCTGACACAGCATTTGATCTTCAGTTCCTTAAAGTTCAGGACTCTTCAGTTGAACCCTTAGTCCTTACTCATCTCATTATATGAACTTCAGCTACCTGTGATGCGATATTAATGACCAATTAAAAATACTGCTCATCTATGAATTAGTAATGGGGATCCCTGTTTAAAAGAGCAAAAGCACTTCTAGGACATGGTCAGATTTGTGAGGACTTTCAAGCAGACTTTCATCATGCAGGTAGCCTGGATGTTAGGTGTAAAGTAGGACTTTGTATAAGAATGAGAATTTTGCTTCATGTTCTGTAGAGGATGGGGTTCATAAATCAGTCTTCACATCAAAGGTATTAGGGGTCAGTGAGTCAGCAGAGACAACCACAGCTGAGAACATCTAGGTTCAGTCTCTTGTCCCAGCACAGAGTTCACAGAGTGAATGGACAAGGCACTCAACTTCTCAAAGCTAGTTTTGTTTCCATCTCCCGTGGATTTCAATAGGTATTACACACCTTAGTATCCTTGAAGGTCCATGCTTTCAGTTGCTTCCATGAGAGTTAGCAAATCAATGCTTTCATGTGAACTGCTCAAGTTCACAGTGGTCTTGTTACTAGAAAAAGGCCCACAGATACTAGAACAGACACTGCATGCAGTCCTGCAAACACGGAGCTCCTGGGATGGCATAGACAGAGGTGGTTCTGTGCCAGCAGCTATGGGTGATATGTGCCTGTGTCCTTCAGAAACAATGTTCTTACCCTTACTTAGACTCAATATCATCTGCGGGATGCTGCAGGGTATGGCTCATGCTGTTCCTGCCTGGTGAGATAAGGCTCCCTTCAAAGTTCCAACTTGTTAAAGAAAATCTCACACCACATGCAGTGTGTCTGGAAGCTTCCAGATTGTTTAGAGTTATAGTAGCAAAACTCTCTGTATTTTCAGCAAATATCTTCTACAAATATGTGAGCTTAAAATACATGGAAGTCGTCAAAAGATGACAGCAAAAAGAGTGGTCACTGTAAGACTAAGCTGGTGCTGTGGTCAAAGCACCTTTGAGACTTCAAGACAGAAGTGTATCTATCAGCACAAGACAAATAAGCACAATGCCTGTAAGTTATCAGGTTAGAGCCTCACTCGTCCCTAATTGGCCATTTCTTTATGGCCTGCCTGTTTGTTTCATAGCTTTCAGTTGCACACATAAAAAACCTAGGAGGAACTAATTTTTGGGTCACCAGAGGGTATTGACTGTGATTTTTGTCACTGGTATAATATCTGAAGGGAAAGATAAACACCTCAGTCCTTTAATAAGACTTCAGTTGGCCCTTCAAATGGTATTTAGAACAATGATGCCAGTTGAAGTAGGTGGGAGCTGCAACCTCTGTGGTGTCCCATGTGCTCCAAGAGAAAAAGCAAAAGATGTCCCATTGTCCTGATTTATGGAAAAATATGTCTCTGGAAGAGATTAAACCCGCTTTTGCTTCACAGACAAAAGTGACCTAGATAATTTTATATCTAATCAGGTTCCTTTTCATTTATCATGATGTTTAGCCAGAGTTGTAGGTCAAACAAACAGCTTTATACTGTGTGCCAAATGCAGACTGATATGGAGCCTTTGAAGTCAGAAATGTGAGCAATCTGCTCCCCACAGGTTTCATCCTCCTGATAAGTGGGCACACAGCTGAGACATCACTCTTCAGCCCATTCTTGAGCGCTTCACTGGTGTATTAGCTTTATGGTAATTCTCAGCAATGAGGGGAATAATTATCAAAAATAAAATCTGAATAGAAAATCAGAAAAAAATTAAGTAAGTTTTGCAGATCAGTTTTAAGAGAAAGTCTGTCTTTGCTGAGAGGTTCAAGACTTCTGAGATGACATTACTCTAAGTGAGGCCTAAGTTATGGAAACTGTGTCTTTATTTTAATTATGCAGAATATGACAATTTTGCGTGTGGGTTGGTAAAATCAAACCACAGAGATAGGGGACCCCTCCAATTCAAGCCCCCTTTTTCTTCAGCCAACCCATTGGGGTCCTTCTGGAGGAGGATCCGTTTGCTATAAGGAACCTCTCAATTTTTCACTGTAGGCTAGGACCAGAGTTGAGCTCACGATGCAGCACTGAGACTTCAGGTCAAATGTGAATGTATTAACATGGAGGAATATGCACAGCTGAAGTTCATCTTCTTATACAGATACACAGATGTATGAATGCTCTGCAGCACTTCAATCCATGTCTGGAGTCATTTTTTGAACACTGCCTGAGCTGAGGTCAGAAATGTCAGGTCTGTATTGCTGTCTGCAAGGCTCCTGAATTATGTCACTGGAGTAAATTTTTAATGAAGGAACATAGGAAACTTACTCAACACATTGCCTTTGTAAGCTCATAAGCCATTTCCTGGATAACACATAGGATAATACTTTTCACCTGCTCTTCAGACTGAAATGCAAGGAAGTTTTTAATCATTCAGCACACCCACTGGGTGAAATGTAGTCACCATTTCAGTCCTGTATCTTAAAATTTTCTTGAAAGCTTGCAGGATACCTTGCTCTTAATCTATGTTTCTGGGCAGACAGAAATCTTCATTTGCTGAAAACCAATACCTCCATATGCAAAGAGGAGAGACCCAGCTTTTGTAGCCCATTGCTAAGAAGCATATTCTGCTGACACTGAAGAAACACTTGTGGTAGTCAGGAGGCAGTGAAAGTTCTCATATTGACTTTAGTGAGAGAAGAGTGAAAGCTTCATCTTTTTCTAAACATAAGAAACCTTTTGCTTCTATCAAAGCAAATATCTGCTTCAGAAACTTCTTAGCTAGGGGCTGGAGTAACACAGTGCCATGAGGGATTTGGTGTGAAAAATGGGTAAATACCATATTTAGGATTTGGATTAAGGTCTCAAAGATGCCTCTTAAGCATCTCTAACAGTCTCACGGGTGGTTGCTGATGCTACTTGCACTGAAGACTTTCTAGGTGAAGTAATAGAATTGGTGTCCACCAGCAGATGGTGCTTCTGCCTGAGAATTGCTTTCTTTCATGACCATTGATACAGCTTCTCCCATCACTACTGTAAAAGATACTTTACAAGGCAAAATATTGTCAATTACATTGTAGGGATTCCAAATCTTAGATAGGTCCAATATATGTCTCTCTGTCTACTTTTCCCTTACCTCCAATGTGGCTTTTCTTGAGAAAATGCACAATTTCTGTTTTGAAAACTATCCCATAGAATGTCCTTGTTTTGCAGTGGTAGTAACTTCAGTGGTAGCAAAAAAAGAGATGAGTGATATTTTTTTCACTTTCACTTTGAGTCAACTTCAGTGCAGACACAGATGCACAAAACCAGGCAAGCTGTCCATCTTGTAATCTGCTGATTCCCAGCTCTCCAGGGACAACAAACTGAAGTTTGTCAGCTCTGAAAGCATCTAGGGCAGATGAGGAGGAGACAAACAGACAACAAACACCCACTTGACTCCAGATTATTCTCATTAATGTTGGTGGGACCAAACTGGCAACCTCAAGCTGAAAGCCAGTTATCCCTATTATAACTAATTTGCATTAGGAACCTTATACTGTTGTTTTTTTTTTTTCTGCTATTACAATAGCAGTAAGCATTTTAAAATGAAGAGCCAGGTTCACTTCCACTGAGTTAGATAACACATAGTCACACTGCACCCAAATGTTTTAGGACTCCTCTCCTTCATCATATAGATACTGCAGTGGTTGACAGTTCACACACCACTGTGTGGACCTGGCGCATTTTTGAATGGACCAGAGCCCAAGCTCAGGTGTGGTGCTGCTTTGGGGATGGAGGGCTGCACTTAATACTGGGCTTGTAGCTAGCTCTGGTGACAGAAGAGGAGTGATGGTAATGGTAAATCTCTGCATTGCAAATGCATGAGGTATGGCAATCTCTGCAGAAGCGCACAAAACAGGAGTTTGCTTCAATGTGTTAGGTATATGTCCTAGAGAGCTCATGTTATTGAGCTCAGAACTGCCCTCAGGAGCCTGCACACAGACAGTTGTTCTCTGATGCCTTCTGTGCTGCTCCGAGTAGCTTCATCCCCATCTCCAAGATACCAGCATGGGGTCTGTGGTTGTCTCACTGAGACAATGAGACCTCTGAATGACCTAAGTCAATTCCAAAGCAGGGTAAAATACCAACATGAGGTGAAAATTTTGTGAGCACATTCTTACATGAACCACAACAATCACATACTTATGCACATAAAAAGGCGTGTGTACTCCCATATAGATATTCTTGAGTGCTATGAAAAATCTGGATTATTTTAAGTCACTGAAAATGGTAGTTTCTCCTCTTTCTTCCATCTCAGAAATGACCAGCGAAAGGCAGCAGCAGAAATGCTAAACTCGTCCTCCTCAAAGGAAAACTGCACATTATATAGTCCTGGAACGAAAAGAAAGCAGAACCAAAATGCACTTCTGTGACTTTGGTGGCATAAAAGTACATGTCATGCCACAATGCTTGCAGCATAGGTTCCTGGCCACCACAGTTCCGGTGAATTCAGGAAATCTAAGGCAAATCAACAGTCCATGGTTCTTTTACTGGTGATGCCAGAATACAGTTTCTAGAGTGCTGGACATTAGAAGATCCAGGAGGGTAATTAATCGGATGGAATCCAATTAAAAGATTACTCTCACATTCTTCAGATAGGGTGCTATATAGATGCACAAAATTATCTGTTGAAATCCCCCAGGCAGCTTACCCAGAATAACCTTCTTCTGGATCGACTCCAGCTCCCAGCAGGGGCTCTAGTTCAGGAAATCATCTTTATTCAGAACAGCACTTAAGCATGAGCTTAAAGTTAGGCATGTACATAAGAGCCACTTGCAACAAGGCTGTACTTAATTGCACCCTAGCTGCCTTCCTAAATTGAGATTAATGACAACAGGAAGGTTCCAGCTGATTTCAGAAAGCTGGGAGGAGGCTGCTGCTGTCTCCACAGAGTCACTGCACTTCTTGACCATGGGAATGCTCACAGAGTTATGCAGCGCACGGCGTATCTAAAATCACTCATTCTTTCAGGCCTGGGAGCCATCCCAGGGT
This sequence comes from Jacana jacana, assembly GCA_013400555.1. Lineage (NCBI taxonomy): Eukaryota > Metazoa > Chordata > Aves > Charadriiformes > Jacanidae > Jacana > Jacana jacana. The sequence goes on along the minus strand of VZTM01002756.1, from coordinate 107,724 downwards.
GTGTGTAAGGACATGTGGCCCAGCGGATAAGAGCAAGGGGCTTGCCTTGGCCCCCAGTATCTTCCTGGGGGAGCTGGTGCCAGACGGGTGATGGCAGGGAGCCAGCTCTGCTCAGAGCGGGTCAGGACTGGATCCAGAGCAAGCTGGTGCCAGGGGTGCCAGCTCTTCCCTGGCAGATAACCTTCCCTGTACCCCAAGCTGTGGTATGTGGAAGCTGTGGCATGGTGCTGAGGCTGGGGATCAGGCAAGGCCGCGGGAAAGACGGCAGGACAGGGAAGGCCATGATAGATTGCAAGGGCAGTTTGCGCAACTGGATCATGCCCGTATAAGCAAATGGGCCCAAGGTCAAGGCACGCTGAGCAAAGAAGAAATGTTCCTGGGCTCATGCAACATATACCAGGTTAAATGAGCAATTATTTCTTAACTCATGTGCTGACACACTTGTTTTCCTTCCTTGTCAGTGAGCTTGAGTTGTCTTTACTTTTTAGATCTCTAGGGGTGATGTAGGGCCTCAGGATATATTTTAGCCTCAATGACCTCAATGGATTGTTGCATATAAAACATAAGATTTTTTCTGCCACATAAATATCAGTCTAATGCAACTTTCTCTGACAGTAGAGTTGGGCTCACAAGATGCATGAGGTTGTGTTGGCTGCTTGCTCTGGTTTTCTACTTCAATAAAATGTCCTGACCTGGCCTTTGCTTCCCCTTTCACTACCACCGTCTGAGTACTATCAACTGCTTCCACAATCACAGGGCTCCATTAAAGTCCCAAGTATGAGCAATGAGCATCTCTACTAGGCTGTATCCAGGTTTTACAGGTTGGGAAAAACAAGCCGCACTTTTTTTAATATGATGGAATACATTAAACCCAAAATATATAGCAGCTCTAGAATTAACTTGAGACTTCTGCAAAATGCTGATCTTGTCAGCAGGTTCCCACCTGTACAACGTAATGTGGCACAAGGACTCTTCATGGCTTGCCAGTGCCTCCACCAGCGTGGCTCAAGTGCCACAAGACAGGAAGAACAGCTCTCAGACTTTTTTTTGCCACCACAGGAGACAGAGCCACACAGGATTGTGTGGCTGAGGGACAGATGCTTCAATCAAGCAATGTGCCTGCTCACTAGAACCAAAGTTTTGAACATGAGGCCCTGCCAGAGAGCCAATGGAAGAAGTGCACTCTGGGAAGAAGTGAGTGAAAGCTCAGCTGGCACTGAGGGCTGCGTCTGCACAGATGTGGATGAAGCAGTGAGTTGAGCTCTGTTCTGCTCCTGCACTAAGTATCACAGATTTGCACCCTAACTTTCTCTCCTATCAGACTTTTCAGCTTAAACTCAGCCTCTTGCAAGCTTCGGGCTGTATCTTGGGATCTTCAGTCCATTTCTCTTCCCCTACTCCTTAGTAAAGCACTCAATATAGCGTTTACAAAAAGAAGAGATTAAAATATATAAACATGTATGTTTGTATGTAGGCATGCATTTGCATGTAGGCATATGGAGAAAGACAGTTTTAAGTGCAAAGTTGCTGAGCACAAGACTGTGCTGCTTGCAAGCACTTTCATTCGGGTCCTGTGTAAAGGGGACTGATTTGCGCTGTACTCTGGAGAGAGGGAGACAGACATGCTGTTTGGCAAGCACTGTAATTCCCAGCTTCTGCCAGTCACCAACTCCTGAGGGTACCTACAGGGAAGGCATGATGCTCTGACAGTGCTTCCTCTCACGGCCTTTGGGAAATAGGGCAGTGGTACCTGGTTACCTGCCAGACTTTCAAAGAGGGCCTGTCCTGAGCAGAAGTATCTCATGGCCATGCAGGAGGCAGAGTTTGATCACTGGCTAAATGTGTCTGGTACAGGAGAGATCAAGTGTGCAGTAAGGCAGAGTCTTTTACATGCAGCTGAAAGGTGGTTTAAAGCACAGCTTGTTGCTCTGCAGCAGTTGAAGTTGTCTGTGTAGATCACAGAATCACAGAATATACACTTGAAGAGTAACAGATCTGCTCTCAGGATCTGAGGTGCTTGGTAATATGAGGAAATGCTTCCAGCAGAACTTGAAAGGCCCAAAAGTGTCATGTAATTTTTCAGAGATGAGGGAGGCTGGAATTTAATTCCTGCCTTTAGTCATGTCTTCTACACAGCATTGCTTTAAAACGTGTCTTGAAATGCATCCTTGCTAAGGAGTTTCAGCAGCCCTTCCGGAGAAATGGCTGAACTCTCCTGTCCACGTGAATCAGACCATTTGGTTTGCTGAGGAGTTGTGAAAACAGGTGATTCACCCATACCTGTCACAAGTCCGTAAGTCTGCAGACATATGAGTTAACAACATCACACCCTGTCACAGTAGGGATTGGCAGTAACTTCAGCTCCAGTTTAGGGTCTCCTTGCTCTGTTCCATCCAAATTCCTCACTGGCTTCTCTGGACTTCACTTGAGCCAGGAGTACAGAACTAGCTCACTTACAATCTGGGCCACACCAGAGGGGCACTCCATGGGAGGGCTGGTACCAAAGTTGGCCTAAGTACCCTTCCACCTCTGTACTGATCCACCTACCAGCTGGGGCTCTACATTGGGAACATCAAACTTGGGGCTGAAGCCCACTCTGATGCATCAGTGGGCTACAACAATGTAAGGATGTCTAACCTGGGTCAGCCAAAAGTCTGTCTAGCCTTCTGTGACAAGAGGGACACCCTAGCACACAAGCACCCTGAGGGTGGCAGGTTGTGATCTCTCTTCTGACCCCTGCAGAGCGTCCTAGCAAGGCTGCTCCCCTGACCTCCCCTTTTTATTTACATCATCTTATCTGAAGTCCCATGAAGTCCTGGCACTCTTGCCCCCAGACAGAGAGGTCTGACAGGAGCACCCTGGTGAACTTTACATCCTTCCCTTTGTTTTCTCTGCTGTCCACTGGACAGGTTGATTCCCATGTCATTTTTTTTTTCCTTTTCCCACCATTCTTGTTCCTGACTCTCCCTCCCCTTTACCAGACAGGGTGAGGAGTTTTGGTTAAGTGAAGAAATCATTCAAGGGAATGGACAAACCTGGGAGCTTAAGGAAGAACATAAAAGTGGGGCGAGTATGTAGTCACGCTTCCCCAGAATAATCCCCAGCAGTCTGCTGGGACAGGGCACGAGGTGAACTTTTTTACTCATATACTCTCGATGCATTTTTCTTCTCCGAATCAATCTAATCGCTTTTGACTGCTTGCCAGCTACTAATATCTACAGTGCCCTGTCGCAAGAAGGTCCACAGCTTAGCAGTGCACTGTGTGAAAAAAGAAGGGAGCAAGTTCCTTTTGTAAAGACTCAGAGAGTCAGTCAGGATTTGCATCCAGTTTTTATATATATCCAGTATATACACCCTCTGCAGTTAGGGTATGAAAGGAGAAGGAGCAAGACTTGAATCCAGGCAGTTTTACCCCAGGCATTCAGCCCTGTCAGAAGGTCTGAGCTGCCCCTGCCCAGAGGAGCTGTTGCAATCAGTGACGTCTGTCAGTGCAATGATCTCCTGCCAAATTCACGGGGTGTTGCTGCAACTACTACTCTCCCTTCCCTCAGCTTTATGAGGACAGGACTTTGCAATAAAATGTGGTTTCAACAAAGGTGCCTCTCCCAGTTTCCATTCCCCAGAAAACTCCTCGATACTAGCAGCTCACTCTCAAGGAGAACCAGGGTCAAGTACATTTGGTTGTGAGAAATGGCCTTCCGTTAGAAAGCAGGTGTGTCATGATGCCTGCTACCATTGTACATCTGTGCTGTGATTTCTGTCACCTGCTACCCAGGGCAATCCCAAACAAAACCTCAGGTCAGCTTGAGGACAAAGCACATGCCTTTGGCCCTCTCACACCACCTTGGCTTTGTCTTGCCTGTCTCTGGATGCCTTGCAGAGAAGTGCAGAGGACATGTTTCATTTCCCCAGCTCAGTCACCTAAAGAGACAGCACATGTAGAAGGAATAAACATTCATCCATCACCATGTTCAGCTGTGCACATCAATGGAAGTCTAATTGAAGCACAGGTACACATGATATCTAAGTCTTTGGCGTAGTCTGCCTAAGTCTGGTCTAAATCTGGCTCTCTGCACAGGGCAAGCATTTCCATTTGAGAACAGCAGTCACTGCCTTTAACGTCTCAGAAGGTCTTCTTCTGCTTGTTAAATGAAGTGCATGGCACACACTTCTTTAGTCAGTCTTTAGCTTACACAGTGTTCAGCAGAGCAAATGCCAGGACAGAAAAAACCCATTTGAGGCTGATGGATCCTGATGCAATTTTATTTCCAGGACCAGGAGCGTAGCTGTCAAGTGTGTAAGCATCAGAGCTCTACAGGGGCTTTCAGGGCAGAGGGCCCGGATCCCAGGCTAGGTGGGGGCATGATGGACAGCGGTACCTCCATACCACCATTGGTGCTTGTTGAAGCCACTGATGGACAATGACCTGTGGTTTTCAGAGATATACCCTATGGAAGCAGAGGGCAGGTGGACATGGCCAGTACTTTGCTGTGTGCTCTGCCCTGGGTGACACCTATATTCCCCAACCAACTCTTTACTGCCATCTCCCCAACTCTTTAAATGCTCTGACTGAGCAACTGACCATATTCCTCCTTATGGGCCTGGGGACTGTGGGTGAGGAGCAGAGGGCAGCAATGTTGGGTGGTACTGAGTGCGCTGTGCATGTGGGAGGTACGTCTGTGTCCGCAGGGCTTTATGGTTCCTGCCTAAAACCCAGCAAGCAACTGACATGCAGCTTCCCATCCAACAGACAAATTCAGCTTAAGCTGTTTAGAAAGAAAAGTGTTGCTGTCAGTTATTGCCATTAACTTTGCCTTTCATGACACCGACCTTGAGCAGGACCTTGCCTTCAGGTAACTGTGGGTGGTGCAGTGCAGTTTAGCTGCAGGCAACAATACTTTAATTACTGCTGAAACTATGGTGAAAAATCCACTAGATATCTAGGTGGGAACCTGGGTGGGAACTTCAGGTTTCTTTTCTTCTCTGAGGGACACACATAGATAGATTCAAGGTGCCACATCTTATCTTCCCAGGCAGAAAGAAGTTCTCCTCAGGCTGTGGCAGCATGAAGAGATCAGTCTGGGAGCTGACAGCCCAATCTGCCTTTTAGGAGACCTCTGGCTGCTTGGGCTGCAGTGAGGATGGGGGTTTCCACAGGAGAGGTGATCAGCACGCATCAAAGTGATAATGGGGATGTGGTCATAACAGGTAGCTTTTGTTAATCTTCCCCTGGTGTTAGAAGAGATGAGGAGGGCAGCGCCGCCAGCTGCTGCACAGTTTAGCAGCGGTGCATGCTGGCACCACCCCCATTGCCTGTGCTGGGAGCAGAGGTCACTCAGCAGCTCATATTCTCCAGGGCTGATGAGAGGATGCCATTTAGCCATAGTGTGTTAGACAAAGCTCCCCTCAGAGCTATCTGTCCCCAGCAGAAGTCATCCCTGTGGTCATTGTTTGGAAATGTGTTTATTTTCCATCTTGCTTTCAGAAGGGTGATCTCAAAGAGCCTGAGTGAATTTCCTTAAGTCACTAGAAGCTAAGCATCGGAAATGGTGAAATACTGGTGTTTGCTTTTTCATTTAAAGGCTATGTGCAGGCAACACCCTTATTTATCCTCTAAAGCTTTTGCAACAGCAATACATAAAACCATAGCAACAAAGCTGAATGACTGCAGTCTCCACCTGGCCATGATTTCTCCATCCCTGTGTCTTGGGCTGAGGGGAGCAGCACATTTCTCAGCAGGGTGGTAGGTGCCCGTATCTCAACTGCAGTGCAGTCCTACTGTATGACACAGTCAGGATTTGGGATGCAACTTGTTGTTTTTTAATAACCCCCCTGGCTAGATTTTTCAAGCATTCAGACTTAAGAAGCTGCTTAGGCCGGGGCCCCTCATTGTCAAATGTATCCTGAGGAGATACACTCTTTTCTCATAGACAGAAAGGGCTTGCATATGCTCCTACTGCTTAACAAAATATGACTAAAATTCACTTTCCTTCTGAATGCTCTTCCTCTCATTTCAGTGAGGACTGAAAGATGTTGCTTTGCCCAATGTATTTTTATTCAGACAAAAAGGTCTACTCCTAGTACCCCTTTCCACTGTCCGTGCTCTTGTCATTGTTTTAATACAGGGTATTAGGGACAGTGCATCCTGCTGTGGGTCTCTGATGTGAAGAGAGAGCAACGTTCAGATATGGAGTTACTCTAATATTTAGAGATAGTTTTTTACCAGCTATGAACATTCTGGGGACAGCCCTTCAAGATCTCTCTTGATAGCAGCCCACCTTCCAGCAGATCAGCTGCTTCTCCCAGCTGGTACCCACACCAGATCCAATGTGAAAGGATGGGGGGTTAATACTTTCGCAAGTGCACCCCGAGTGTTATAACAGGTGATCAAACTGTATAATAAAGAAGTAAGTACCAGAGTCTCTCAGAAAAATGGAATATCCCCAGCTGGTTGAACTACCAAATGTATTGAGCAGACATTGAGCAGACAAAGGCCCAAGAAAACAGGTTAAGGATGAAACTTCTAAGCATTGCTCCGTAAATATGGAAGAACAGTTACATAACAGTTGCAAAAGTATTTCCTCACTTAAAGAGAAAAAACAAACTGTATAGGGTAAAACACCAAAATGGTTGATGAGAATCATAGCATCATTCAGGTTGGAAAAGACCCTTGGGATCATCAAGTCCAACCATCAGCCCTACTCTACAAAGTTCTCCCCTACACCATATTCCCCAACACCACATCTAAACGACGCTTAAACACAGTCAGGGATGGCGACTCCACCACCTCCCTGGGCAGCCCATTCCACTGACTGACCACTCTTTCTGGGAAGAATTTTTTGATAACGTCCAGCCTAACCCTACCCTGCTGCAGCTTGCAGCCGTTCCCTCTCATTCTATCGTTAATTACCTGTGAGAAGAGACCAGCACCAACCTGTCTACAATGTCCTTTCAAGCAGTTGTAGAGAGCGATGAGGTCTCCCCTCAGCCTCCTCTTCCTCAAACTAAACAGTCCCAGCTCCTTCAATCGTTCCTCATAAGATTTATTCTCCAGGCCCTTCNGGGACAAACTCTTTATCTGGGAGTGTAGCGATGGAACAAAGGATAATGGTTTTAAACTGAAAGAGGGGAAATTGAGATTAGATATGTCTTGGTTCCAGGAGGGACAGGGTTAATTCTCCTAGCAGGGCACAGGTATTCTATCTCATGTGAGCCATGCCCAGGGGGTAATGGGGAGCTAGCCTGGAAGGGGAGGGGGATGGGAAGTCAGGGGGTACGGTCGGGATGGTCCTGGGTGCAGTGGGTGAGCGGTCGGCATTGTAATCGTGTTTTTATACTTCTTTACCCGCGTTATTTGTTACTGTTTTGTTGTTGTTGTTAAACTGCCTTTATCCCAACCCACGAGTTTTGCCTTTTTCTTCTGATTTTGCCCTCCTGACTGTGGATGGCTCAAGAGCGAGTGGCTGCCACGTGGTTCTTTGTTGCCATCTGAGGCTAAACCACGACAGAAAATAAGTAGGAATTCTTTAGTGTCAGGGTGGTAAGACACTGGCACAGGTTGCCCATAGAAGTTGTGGATGTCCCATCCCTGGAAGTGTTCGAGGCCAAGTTGGATGGGGCTTTGAGCCATCTAGTCTAGTGGGAGGTGTCCCTGCCCAGGGCAGAGGGATTGAAACCAGATGATCTTTAAGGTCCCTTCCAACTCAAACCATTCTATGAAAACTCCCAGTTGTGCTGAAAACGGTACCCTTGGGAGGAAAACTTGTACCAATCCTAATTCCTTTATCCTGGGAAAGAAAATAACATTCATCATGCAGAAAGAAAATGAAATCATAAAGATTTGCTTAGAGGAGTGGCAAACAGAGGCAGAAGAGTTGAACGTTTGAGAGGTGGAAGTCAAAGCTCCCAGAGAGGTGGTAGCTTACACATGCACAGGCTCGACACAAGAATGCAAGAAAGAGGTAAGAGACCAGATGCAAAACAAAAAGTAAAGAGGCGCATCTTTAACTACCAACACTGCTACATGAAAATAGAAGGAGCTGGAAACGTGTCCCAAGATGTGGTGAAAATTGGATTATAAAGAAAAATCAACCTGAGGAACAAATTCAAACTTAAATAATAGATGTAATCTTCGAGTAATCTTAAGAGGAAAGGTTTCAGCAGCCACAGTCAAAGCCAGACTCTAAAAACCTTGCGGCCTTGGTAGGTCTTTTTGTTTTACAGGCTGATTGACTGACATACAACTTGAAAAGCAGCAGCCAGACCCAGGGACAGAACTGGTTCCACTAATGCTCTTTTAAGCAAATGTGTAAATACCAGAAGGAATCTAAGAGGGCTAGCAAGAAGGTAAAAAGTTTAAAGCAGTGGGGAAACTAATTAAATGCTATCAGCACTCTAAGTATCAGTAGTTAGCAGTACAGCATATCAGTAGCTAAAGGCTGAGAAGATTGTGGAGTAAGTCTATATATACAAAGGTTTGAGGGCTGAAAGTCACAGGGAATAGTACAATATTATGATTTAACCAGAACAGAAGAAACACTGGAGGAAAATTACATAGGTACATACGACAAGGTGCTCACATCACTCCAACAACCACACTTAACAGACATATTCTTTTGCTTGTAAGAATTAACTCTATAAAATTAACGATCCTAAGTAATGAACCCTATAATTAACATATTGTGTATGGTTAATTTCCTCACTTTAAAGAAAAGGAATGAAAAAGAAGATGGCAAAAGCTGCGTATAAATATATCAGCTGCTGATTTAAAATGCACTGTAAAGTTTCACAGAATCACAGAATATCAGGGATTGGAAGGGATCTTGAAAGATCATCTAGTCCAATCCCCCTGCTGGAGCAGGAACACCTAGAGCAGGTCACACAGGAACACGTCCAGGCGAGTTTTGAATGTCTCCAGAGAAGGAGCCTCCACAACCTCCCTGGGCAGCCCCTGCCAGTGTTCCCTCACTCTCACCGTATAGAAATTTTTTCTCATATTTAAGTGGAACCTCCTATGTTCTAGCTTGCACCCATTGCCCCTTGTCCTAAGGGGTTTCTTGGTTTATTGTAGAGAACACACAGACACAACAGATGGAGGTCTGGAAAAAAACTGACCGAGTACACTGGAAGCTCCTATGAAGGGAAGTGTCTGGGGAGCAAAGATCACTGTCAATAACAGTCTTCTGTTAATCTTATCTTCTACAAGAAATACAGAAAATCGAGCACCTCACACCAATCCTATAGATACTCATCTATGTATGCTATGTGTATGCAAATTTGTGTTTATTCATGAGTATCCCTTTACAATGGGGCTGCATTTACAGTATGTATGCTTTTACAGCAGATACTGCAAAATGTCAGGGAGAGAGGAATTGCTAAGGAGCTCACATAAACCCTCTTATGACATCTGGGTCTAGTCACAAGATCTTCAATACATCTTCTACCATCTTCACCATCTCACCACTAAGACTGATGAAGGATTTGTAAAATAGTCAACAAATGAATACATTGCTAAAGTCACTGAAGGGTTATCATTCCTGAAGGTTATGAACAATAGAATATCACTCAGTTCTGTGCCTATTGGACATCTAAAAAGAAAATGGTTTTCTTGAGTGGTGCCTTCAAGACCAGAGGGTTGCTACATGTGAAAATACATCCAATTGTAATGTTGTTTATACCACCTTCTAACTGCTGTGCATGTTTACATTTACATGTAGTGTACCTCCTGCTGATGACAACATCCTGTCATGGGATGGATCCACCTACTCCACTGCATGTGGGAGGCAAGAGCAGGTGTTACTGCAGCACTGCCTCGTCAGATGAGGTAAAAACACTAATCTCCTTGGTTCTTCCATAAAAAAATCAGTATCCAGATCTGCTATGGGTTGTCATGTACTCTGTCTTGCCCATGACAGTGCTCCAACCGGTTGTGGAGTCCACGCATCTGATCCGTATCTCTCCAATCTGGCTACAAGGATATTACGGGAGACCATACTGAAACCTTGCTAAAGTGAAGGTAAACCACCAGTACCACTCTGCCTTCATCCACTGAAGTAGTCCTCCCATCATCTTGCAACAGAAAGCAGTCAGCTTGACCAGGCACAACTGGCAAATCCTTGCTGGCTATTTCCAATTGCCATTTGTTCTTCACATGCCTGATAATGGCTTCCAGAAGGATTTGTTCCCTAATTGTCACGTGGTTTGAGCTCTGGTTGATCATCCTTCAGCTCCCTGGGCCATCATTGCCCTTCTCAATGATGAGTGTGACATTTGCTTTTTTCCAGCCACCAAGGACTCTTCCTGATTGCTGGGACCTAGCCATTCTCAGATCAACCAGCTGCTCTTACCTCTCTCCATTGAAACCAGGAGCATTTTGCTTAATGTTAGTCTCCATCTGGGAGACTGAGATTAAGGCAGTTGCCTTTCGTGCCCATGGCATTTGGCTGCCCCTCCTTCTTTTTAACCAGTTCCATGCAGTCTGTCCTTGATCACCTCATTGCTTTAGAGACTAAGCAAACCCTGAGCAAATGTGACCTTCAAGGGGACATGCAGCAGAACGGGATCATTCAAGGACTCTTCTGGTGTGGTTCAGAGCAGAGCTGGCATTTAAACTTCAGGTCTGCTTGACAACACAAGCATCTTTTATATATGTAGGTATATGTGTGAGTGTATGCCTGCAAGTATTGGCCAATGGAACAGGAAGTGATGGTAGAGGAGGTTGGTTGAAGGACAGGTAAGTCCTTTCACCCAGTTATAGGCAGTGCAGAGCAGCAGTTCCCAAGTTATTCTGCTTGGGAACCTCCAGGGCTATGGCTCCTCTCTCACTTCCATAGCTAAGCTCCCAGCCCTGCATTTAGAAGCTCCTTTGATGGCTCCAAGTGACTTTATCCACCCAGGACCAACCAGAACACCTCTGGCTGTGCAATGCAGGAAGCTGGACTTGCCACGGTTCCTCTGGCTTCTGGGTTTCATCAAAGCAAACCGAAGCAGGTTGCCAGCTACCTCAACTTCAAGGGGCTAAGCCGAGGGCAGAGAGAAGCGGGGGATCAGAGAGGAAACGCTGCCAGCAGCTCGCCCCCGTGCTGGGAGGTGTTCATGCACAGAAAATCATCCTGAAGAAATGATAGCTGTAACCATGACAATGTCAGCAGCACGGCGCTAACAGGGCTTCCTCAGGGATTAACACTTTTCCATACCAAGAGTTTATCTCCTTTTTTTTTTTTTTTTTTTTATTTTTTATTTTTTATTTCTGATGAGTGCTGATGATTCGGCAGTAGTCCATGTTTGGTTTTTCTTCCTCAAAGCAGTACCACCCGCGAGCTGCCTTTCTCTACAAACCGCTTAGGCAGGACTACCCGTACAATGAAAATATGTTACAGCAAGTCCATCCCAGCACACGTACTTGTGGAGCACGTCGCACCACAATGTCACCCTAAGCCCCCTCCCTCGGATGTCCTTAGCACAGATAGGAACTGCTGTTGACTAAAAACAAAGTTGCCTCGTTTCACGGAGCGCGCTGCTATTTTCTAAGGTGTGACTCAGAGCCTTTCAGTTAGGTGTCAGCGTGTGCTAGAAATAAAATCAACAGTAATTAATTCTGCTGCTTTTTTTATTGTTATTATTTAATACAGGTTTTGTCTTTTCTTGCACCGGGTCACAAATGAGGCGCACACAGAGCAGAGGCCTCGGCGAAGTTGCTCCCGACTGTGCATGAGGACCTGCTTCTCACAGCAAGAGCTTCATGGAGGGGTTGGTCACTAACAAGCATGATCCTGGTGGAAGAAAAGGCAAATTGTGGGCACAAAGCAGCCTGACAGGCTGGTAGGTCTCTCACACTACAGTCCTCAACCTCTCATGCTGGTACCAGCCAAGGGAATTATTATTATTATTACAATTTGTAGAGCTCATCTTTACTCTTCTTCTGTCTCAGTCAACAAAGACTGAGCTGTACCAATGTTTACCCCTAGAAAGCACTACGGTGTTCTTTTAAATATATATACATATATCTGAAATTGCAGTAATAAGCATAAAGAGTAGTACTCAGCATCTGACAGGATGACTGATGTAAGCTGTCAGCTAATATTTGACTTTCCAGCTGAGATTAGATTTAGCATTTAAATTAGTATAAACATAAAGCGTGCAGTGCAAGGCACTTAGGGGCTTGGGCAAGCTAGAGACTACTTAAAGTTTAAGGTATCTCTGCTGCTTTTGAGAGTATCGTCGTATCATCCAGCGGAGTTTTAAAATCCTGACTGTTACTGTGAATTTCTTTAGAGGACACCGGAAAGGTAAGTTTCTTTTGATAATTCTTTATTTCCTATTGAAAAAAGCATAGTAATTTCTGTTCTGAGTCAAGGAAAAAGCAAGAGATTTTACACCCAAAAAAAAGAACTTTCAAGACAATTTGCATTTGGATTTTCTTATAGCTTGATTACTTTCATTAGATCACCTCTATCCCCTAAGTTTGAATGTGTGTGAGTGTATAATTACATGTGTACCTCTGTCCTTCTATGCGTGTGTGCTTGTTATGTGCATGCTGGATATTGCAAGGCTACTCCAACAACCAGAGGAAGGTAGATTGCTGAACTCCAGTTCCAAAGACACCCCAATTTCTTACTAGTCATGAAAACCCACCACCCCTTACCACAGGCTGCAGCAAAGCTCATCATTGCTTGAAGATCACGCTGAAATCAAGTGACTTTTCGTGGAAGCTTCAGCACACATTGCAGGGCTTTTTTGGCCTGCAGCGTTGAAGAAGAGGTGTTACACAGGGGCATCAGACTGAAATGCTGCACCAGACCCTTTGCTTTTTGCAGCCTGCTAGCAGGCTGCAAGCCAGTCATGCCCTTCTCTTTCTGTAGGAAAGGCAGAAAAGGACAGTGGCTTTTCTCAGAGCTTCTTGAGAGCTACTGCCTCAATAGAGAAGGCAGCGGACCTTGACCCCTGGAGCACAGGTCACGGGGGCCCACGCTCACTGGATTTCACCAAAGATTATTTGGCTTCCCACAGACCAAAAAGTGACCTGAGTGAGGACAGGATTAAGACCTCCTTGGGTCTCTGAACATTTCGAACCACTCAGAGATGGGGATTCTCAGCTGATTTAAAATTGGTACTACATCATCACTGGCAAGTGGCAGGTGTTACTATTTAATTGTGACAATGCAGACAAAAGAAACCAATGTAACCATTTTAGTATAGATATTTGATTAAAATAAAGTGTCATGCTGTCTTTAATAGCCGTAACTTGCCAGGATGACTGAAATGCGAAACTTCACTTGGGCGTTGGAAGATATTTTCAAGGAAACCTTCCTCACTTACATGAACGGCTGGAGGAAAAACATGACGGAAGCGGCGAATAAATTGCAAGCCAGGGTTGATGCTGAAAACTTTGACTATGTTATCCTTTACTTGATGGTGATGATTGGGATGTTCTCCTTCATTATCGTGGCGATCTTGGTGAGTACTGTAAAATCAAAGAGGCGAGAGCACTCCAATGACCCCTATCATCAGTACATCGTTGAGGACTGGGGTGAGAAGTATAAAAGCCAGGTTCTGAATCGAGAAGACCTCAAGTGTGTGATCCATGAAAACTTGGGTGCAAGAGACAAAGCAAGCCCTGGATCCCCTTAGATTTTTGGAAATACCGGCAATGAGGAAATAATGAAGGCACGTGCAGGGAACTCACTGGAATTACAAATAGCTGTCAAACTGTTCATTAAATTAACAGACAGGTCAATGTGGAATCGAGTGGTAAGAAAATCAACATTACTGTTTCCCATGAGGACTTTGGCATAGCTGGTCAGGGAACATACAGGAAAAACGTGCTTTGCTTTGATATTCCGTTCTTCATGAAAATAAAACCAAGAGAATGAATAACTTCATTTCTTCTTAGAATTTTTTAAATGCAGAAGCAGATCTGGATGTTCCCACCTCAGAATAACTGTGAATTAGGGGTCAAAAATACTGATTTAGATCCAAATGATATGATTTCAGCCCATCTTAAAAATAACTTGAAAATGTACAGTAAATCTCTGTGTACTGGCTGAACAATGTGTTATGGTATGAATCATAGGAGGTAACCTATACCTACACACATTCATTCCAAGCCATTCTTTTAATGATCTGGTTCCCACTTTGATTTCATTATTCATTGCCAGCAAAGATTGACTCATGGCCTTTTGACAAAGCCTGTTTTATAGCAGAAGAGCTGCTAAACTAACATAGCAGTCTCATCTAGGAGTATATCCTGGTTTTCCAGGGCAGCTTCCAAAGGTTCAGCTGGTCTGTCTCTTCTGCTGCTCCTTGGTTTTCGAGAGCAATCTTTCTATCTAAGATGCAAGCTGAGTGATGGAGGAGCTGGCAACATCCCATCACCCAGGGCTCAGTGTAAGCCACTGAGATCCTGCCTTATGGCCTCAGGAAGCCTTACTGTGCCTCCTAAGTGTTTTCCATGTTAGGTACTGGTTTCCACTGTCTGGGAAATGGGCTTTCAAGACGGTTTATCTTCTCCTGTGCTACTCAAGTATCGAAATGCTGGTTCTCTGTGAATAATTACAAGCAGAACTGTTACTTCTAGTATTAAAACATGCTTCCTTTCGAAAGACTCTGGGTTTAGCTCCCATTCATGTCGCCACACTTAAATTGCTTAAGCTAAAAGCTCCCATGCTGGCTGTCTATCATATGGGCTTGTTTACAGAAAGTTTTAGCTGAAGCACTTCAGCCATGTCTGGCACTGCATTTCCAACAATTGAGTTTTGCTCATATTAAAAAAAAAAAAAAGAAAAGAAAAAAGAAAAAGAAAAGGGCTTCTTTTATTGGGAAGCTTTGGCTTGTTTTGGAGGCTGATCTTGAGACTTGGCACAGCAGCGACTGTCATTCTCCAGATGTGCCTTTTGCTGGCATAGTAATCAGCCTTTGGATAATCTCAGTCCATGAGCACTGGCAAAGGCTTGTCAGGACCCAGCATGGCCATCTACTGAGCTTCTCCCACTTGGTGTCACCCTTTTCCCCCTACCTCCCTGGGTGGCCTGTGAGTGCCTGTCAGCTCCCTGGCTCCTGCCATGGGTGTGCTCCACATCCAGGCTGCACAACTCCCCTCACCTTCAGCACCCACCAGCAGCTCCAGCACCAGTACTGTGCTGCACTGAGAAGCTGGTGGAACCCTGGGGCTGCCTGGGCTACGCTACCATCAGGGAGAGCCCCTTTTGGCAAGCTATGCCTCTGGGAAATTTGCCCAGCCGGACCAGCCTTCCCAGCAGCTGCCCGAGCCCTCCAGGGCCTGTTTCCCACAACCACCGAGTGGCAGGTCCTGCCTGGCCCAGCTGCTGTTGGTGGGCAGGCAGTTGCAAGGCAATGGACTGCTTTGCTCTCAGATGAACACCTTACCGATCATCGAGTTCCAACCCCCCTGCCATGGGCAGGGACACCTCTCACTAGAGCTGGTGACTCAAAGCCCCATCCAGCCTGGCCTCGAACACTTCCAGGGATGGGGTTCCACAACTTCTCTGGGCAACCTGTTCCAGTGTCTCACCACCCCCACACTAAAGAATTTCTTGATAATATCTCATCTAAACCTCCCCTCTTTCAATTTAAAACCATTAGCCCTTGTTCCAATGCTACACTCCCTGATAAAGAGTTTGTCCCCATCTCTCCTGTAGGCCCTCTTTAGGTACTGGAAAGGGCTATAAGGTCTCCCTGGAGCCTTCTCCAGGCTGAAGAACCCCAACTCTCTCAGCCTGTGTTCATAGGAGAGGTCCTCCAGGCCTCTGATCACCTTCGTGGCCCTCCCCTGGACTCACTCCAACAGGTCCATGGCACTTTCCTGTGCTGAGGACTCCAAAGCTGGACACAGTCCTACGGGAAGGTTACCTTCTCCTCCGGACTCAGGCGGCGACCGGGCCACCCCGGCTTTGCTGGACAGGCGCCCCACACCGAGGTGAGGCGAGGCGACGGGAGGCGTGCGACACCCAGCTGCCCCGCCGGAGCCTGCCCGGCCGGGCCC
>VZTM01002756.1:0-91559 GCA_013400555.1 Jacana jacana | reverse complement strand
CAGGTGCCGGGGCGGCGTCCCCTGCGCCCGCCCCAGCCTGCTCGGCCTGCGCTGCTGCTTGCCCGCTGGCCCGCTCTCCTGCCTGTCCCCCTGCCTGCCAGCTCCAGCGCTCCCGGCTTCCCTTCAGCCTTATCCTTTCCCCCTGCCTGTCCTCCTGCTTCTCCTGCCTGTCCTCCTGCCCCGCTCCCAGCCTTCTCCTGACCAGCCTACCTTCTTTTGTTCTCCTAGCCCCCATTCCTGGCTCTCCTGCTTGCTCTCCCCACCTGCCCCCCCTGCACAGGCCCAGTTATCTCTGTGGCACCAGCCAGGGTGCAGGGTGTGAGGTTGAGACAACAGCTGAAGTTCCCTTGCCATAACCCGCGGCTTCCCGGCCACCTCTTGAGCACAGGGGTGTGAGGTTTAAAAGCTGCTGGAAAGGTGCTGGCTGGCTGGCTCTCCACCACAGGCAGGCACCATGCACAATGCACAGCCGCCTGGAAAGTGTGCTTTACCGCATGTGAATCTTGCAAGTTTTACTGGTTTTGTAAACAACAAATGATGCAAATGCCTAAAAAAAACAAGAGGGATCTGAAGTTATTACTTGTTTAAGGAAATTGGATTTCTCAAGTGCATGTGCGGGTCACTGACTGTGCTGGGTAGTGGTGCTGCAGGGACCAGGATGAGTGACTGGGGCAGAGCTGTGGTTGGGATGGAGGCAGAGGATGCTCCTAGGCAAGGTGGTGGCAGCAAGCAAGGTCCTGCAGCTTAGAAGGGCCCTGGGACCCATCATGGCACAGTCTGATGTGCCACTGACATTTTTGGTTTTGATTTGATTGGATTTTAATCCAGGCACCCTGATTGATACCTGCTCTCTTTTATTTTCCAGAGTTTGGAGCATGTGAGGAGCTGGCAGAGGAATCACTAACATTTTAATTTCTGCTTTTCAGGTATGAAGATCTTATATGGCTTTTTGGTTTTGAAGTTCCATGAGTTAGTTTAGGAATTTCTTTTAACATTTACAGTAGTATAAGCTAAGTGATTACATGGGTCTTTTTATGGAGTGATGTCTTGATCTGCTTATACATATAGGCTGTAAATGTGTACAGGTTTGAGTGCTTCTGACTTAATATGACTGCTTTGTCTTGTGGCAGTGGTTTGTGATGGATTCTTAATGCAGCAGCTCTGGCTCACAATTGCTTCCACTGTGTTTCTCTGTAGCCTTTGGGCTTTGCCATATTAGCCTGTTTTCCCACAGCCCAGTAGGGGTTTTATTATTTTTTGTGTGGGGAGGGAAGGCTTGATGCTTTCTTGCAGATGCTTAGCCTGATGCATGACACAGTGGATCACATGTAGTGGTGGGTCCTCCAGTGACTGTTCAGGTGGGAAACATGCATTTTGCTTCCAGCATTAAAGAAGTCAGCAACAAGAGACAGGTGAACTGAAACCCCTCTTCTAGCTTGGGACATACTCAGCCATCACTCCATTTTAAATGCAGTTGAATAACCCTGGTAACTCGCTGCTTTCCAGGGCCTTGTGTCTGGTGATTTTTATAGCTTTTCACAAAAAGGATAAAATGGAGGTGCTCAGAAATTCCCAGTAGAGAAAAGAATATCTTGAGTCCCATTTTATTCAGTAGATGGAGTTACTGGCAGGCTGAGAGAGACTTTCAGCCAAGACAACTCAAGTGGGTTTGGGAGTACCCAGATGGTTGTTTAGACTTTTTCTGGTGCAGGCAGGCCAGTCCATACTCCGCTGCTGCATAAGCAAACAATAGCAAGAGTGGCTGAGCTGTGATGCGGTTGCTGTGGTGGACTGGATCTATAATCCAGTGGCTGAGAGACCTGGATTCAATTCTGTGCTCCACCACAGACTTCCCATCTATTTGGGGCCCAGCTCCTTACTCTGTCTGGGGTGGTCTGTGTTGCACAACACGGCATTGTGCACAGATTCTGGGGCTGGTATCAGCTGAAGTCTTGTTCTAGGACTTGGTGCAGCCCTCCCTGGGAGCTAGCCCTGCTGAGGACACAAGCGTCTAGGGCCTCACTGGGGACTCTCCCTGCCTGCTCTCGACCCAAAAGACTTCACAGCCTTTGGAGCTAGTGGAAGATTGCTAGTACAGCGCAGAGGTGTGCGGTATGGGCAGACCCTCTCTTCCCTTTCCTGTCTGCAGTAGTTTGATCTGCTTCACAGAGAGATCTGAGTGTAAATAGCCCGGTGATTGCGAGCTACAATCCCCAGTGAAGAAGGCCACCCATAGGTGTGAGAGTGTTACTATATTATCCCTGCCCTGCATTGGAGTATACGAGTGCATGATGGTTAAATTAGTGTCTGTCATGGAGTCTCAGGCAGAGATTCAGACAGAGCCTGCTGCTCCTCTTTTCTTTTTCATGTGGCTCAACACAAGACCTCCTTGCTAGGGAGGGAAGGTAATAGTGACCTTCTTTGGGGCCCAGTCTCTGTTCCCAGTAGTGCTGTGTTTGTTAAGGGAGCTTGCATTTTACTGGGAACGAACAATGCCTGACTGTAGATGTGTTCTGAACTCCTATCTGTGCCTTATCTGCCTCTGAAAAGGCAAACATGAAACTTCAGCTGTTTATTTGCCTGCATGCTTTTAAGATATCACAACCTTGAAAGTACAGTGTCTGAGCTCTCTGCTTTTGAATTGACGACCTCGGTACTAATAAATGCTGTTTTTTAAATGTGAAGTGAACCCTGCCTGATTTTTCTCCTTTGCCCACCTTTTTCTCCCTGCCCCATGCCCCAGCTCTACCCATTTATTATTTTTCTTTCCTGGGGTTTCAGCTGTATTTAGTAAGGTCTGGATCGCGATGGAGCCTGGAAGAGCCAAGAGGTAAAATGGGGAGAAGTGCTTGACCACCAGAGGCTGGTGGCACAGGATGTGGGAATGCAACATGGATAGAGCGGTGGCTTCCCCACTCGGTTCCAACCACAGAAGACACTCTGAGGACAGACCATCAAAAGTGTCAGCTCTCGCAAGAAACATTTTGGATCAAAGCACCACTCTCCAAAACAAAGAGAGAATTTCTTTACTTCCCGTCCTTTGTGACTTCAGTGGAGCTACATGTGGTAGATACACAATTCAGGCAGAGTCATGCTCGAGTCTCAGCAGAGCAGAAATATTACAGAAGTGTTGCACTGAATGCTTAAATAACGGACTGAATGCTTAAATAACCAAGAGCATTCGCAGGAGTGAACGCTCTGAAACAGATTACATGCTGCTTCTTGCTGGTGGGACAGTACCCTGCAACTGGACCCCACAGATGGACTCATATAACGTTTGCTGACTCTAAAACTTTTTCTGTACATAAAAAAAATACCACTAAAACCTCATTTTCAGCATGATATACCAGATGCTAGCCTATCTTTGAATGGCTGAATTCTTGCATTTTTACAAGTTGCAAAATTGATTCTGACAGAAGCACAGAATTTACAGCAATTTAGGAGAAGAGTGAAGATGGTCTGTGATGAACCCCCCCGCACCTAAGTCAGTGTTCTGAGATAAGGACACCCTAGTTGGGCCGTGCAGTCCCTTCAGATCAGGACAGGCTTGTGTAACTTGGGTTCCATTGAGAAGCGTGTAGCCATCTGGACTGTGCACTGAGAACCAGATTCTGTTCCAAAGAGGGGTTTTTGCTGTGACCATCTGGTGGGCGACTTCAAATCTTAATGGTCACTGAAATTCTGGAGGAGGAAACATCAGAAGTTAAAATGCCTGGTTTTTTTGAGGCATAATGCTGCTGACTTATTAGTTCACAGCTGCCCTGACATTTTATCTGCAGAAGGGACCTGCACAACTTAGGATTGGCACAGTAAATACCAAATGACAAAAAAGTTGGCCACACCACTGCTTCAGTATCATTTGATCTCAGTAACAGAGGTCTCTGGTGGTGTCTCTCACCAGGGACGTTTCCTCTGCACGTTGAAGATTCTGCAGCTGCTGGAAGGGGAGAGAAGAGGACTCCGTAGCTGGAGAAATAAGGGCACCTGTGAAGAAGCTGGCTGAGCAGTGCAGAAGCTGCAGGAACATTTACTTGACTCCCTGTTTCTGAAGAATGATCAGCAGCAGCTATTGTGGTGCGGTGATGATTTATTCAACCCAGCTGCTGGTGAAGGTTTGGACTGGGCTGTAGGGCTTCTTCCTGCTTTTCAGTGGCTGTTGTTACACATACAGGAAACACCTCAAGGGCATCAGGCAGGGAAATGTGCTTAATTTGAAATCTAGCAGCTGAAACTGTGTCAGTGCTCGTGGGGCAGCAAGCAGAGACCAGAGGGCAGTGTTGTGGCTGTGTGCTGCAGCCTTCAGCTTCCCCTCAGGCACTTCTCAGCCCCAAAGTTTCAGCTCTGAAACAGCCGTTGACCACTCAAGGGATCCAGTTGAGGGGTTGGTTCACTTCTGTGTTACTATGGGCTTCATGGAGACTTTGATTTATTAGTAAATCAGAGAGAGCTGGTAAGTGATATTAGATACCACGATTCATTAGGTATTCAAGCTCTGAACAGGGCTGGCGGGCCTAAAAACCACAAGACAGCTCTCCTAGGTGTGCTTCCTTCCGCTACATCTCAGACATGTGCACAAGATGTGCACATGTCAAGCTTATGAAAACAACCAGCCTTGGGTTTTTGGTTGGGCAGCTGCTGGGATATGATGCATGGGGTGGAAGCTCAGCCTCTGCTCTGCACAAGTGTGGCACCTGCCCAGAGCCTGTCAAACCCCTGTCCTTCAGCGGCACGGATGTTGCTCCTGTCACTCAGCTCCAAAAAGGCCCATGTAGGTCATTCCAGAACCATGTGGCACTGGTACACTGCCAGGTGCTGTGCAGCCGATGAGCTTGTCAGAGAGAAGAGCAGGGTGGACATGCTGAGTAGAAACAGATTGACTAATTATTTCTTAATTTCCATTGCTTCAAGATGCTTCTGCCCTGGTCTGTGCCTTTAGAAGTGTGACGCTCATCAGTGCTGGGCACAGCCTGCTGTGGGACAGACGATATCATCACACAGCCAAGATGGTGGCATTTAACTGGAAGGTGAGGATGTTTCACATTCATAAAGCAGTGGATTTCTGCTTTTTCAAGCAAATGTGTGTAAGATGGGGTTGGGTGGGTCCTGTGTGTAAAGAGATGGTTTCTTTGTCTGGGTGAAGGTCATTTAACCACTGTATTCTCTGCATCTCAGGGACAGAGGACTTGTTGTTTTTGTCCTTTCCTGCCATACATGTTTGCACCTTCTGGGCTGGCCCTGTACTTGCTGTCAGTGCCTTGCACTTAAGGCCTGAGCACAGCATTGGTAGGCAAGCTCTGCTCTGTGTGCCTCTGTGTCTCCTGGCTTTCCTCTTTCCAGCCTTTTCTCCCACTGCTCTTTCCTCAGCCTCTTTCATTACTGGAGAGCGTTTTCTCCGCTACGTCTTTTAGCGTACTGGAGCCCTAAACACTCTGCAGGGTACTTGTATAAGGCACAGAAATGTTTGAGCAAGTACCTCATGGACTAACAATTTAAACATGTTAAATCATTTATCAGGACAGGAATGCTAACCCAAAGCCTTGGCTTTACTTTTCTGGTGTTGCAGAGCTGTGTTTTAAAGAGATTGCCACTTTTAATACGTGGGGAGAGTGACAGGGGACAATGGGGTGGGTTTTTTGCAAAATTAGAGGGGAGTGGCCTGATGTCAAAGGTAACGTGCAGCTTGTAGAGATCAGTGTTATAAAAGACCATACTTGGGCCTCCAATTTGTGGACTTCAGGGGGACACACTAATGGTGTATGGATACAGGATTTTTTATAAATTCAGTAGCTTAACTATATCCAAACAGCTTTATGAGGTGCTGGAAGGCCTGTTATGGGTACAAGGGGGGTTATTGGGAGGTCTTGCTGAGAGGGAGCTGGCACTGTGAACCTACTGTGCACCCCTGAAAGACCAGACCCATCCTGCAGGCAAGGTGGCTCTTTGAAACAGTGTGCTGGGAAGTTCAGGTACCTTCAGAATCCTTCTGGAATTGACATCTTAGTCATTTGAGTGCCTGTGCTGCTCTTGTTATATTTTATTTCTGAGTGTTAGCCACTTGCATTTTATTTTCCACTCCATGTGTGTCTATGTTGGCATGCCTTTATAACGTTGAAATATGTGCAATTTCAGTGGTTCCAGGCATTAAACCTCCTGAAAAGAGTCATAGGAGGCTATGGGTTTTTTAACTTTTTGTCCAGTTTAAAGGCCTTTATCTATACCTTCCAGATCTGAGCAAGTTAATTGCAAACCTACCACAGATTAAATCTTCTAGGAGCACAAAAATGTCTTTGGGAATCATATCTGATAGCTGAAATGTGCAGGTCCATAACTTTTTAGAATTGTTCAGAAGTGTTTCCACATATTTACAATTATCCTAAGATACTCAGTTCTTTTTCAGCTCCAGATTGTGCCAATATTCCCTTTGCTGTAAAGCAAGCAAAAGCAACAAAGACCTGTTCAAAGGGGCTTCATATACAGACTTGAGTGAAGTGAATTTGGTTTTGTCTTTTCTGCAAAGGTTGATCTGCCTAGTTTAAACTTTTCTACAGGAAAAAAAAAAAGAAAAAAAAGAAAAGCACACAGAGAAAAGCATTACCATTGCTTTGAATAATGCTGTTGCTGTAGGAAGCTGCATCCTGTCCCTGTAGATTCATTTTTAATTGTCCAAGTGTTCCAGTAACTGCTTAAATATATTGCTTTGCATTTCAGGCTTTGGAAAATTTCCCATTGCTGATGTACATTTTGGCAGCTAAAACATTGATTCTTTGCTTAGCCTTTGCTGGAGTAAAAATGTACCAGAGCAAAAAAATTGAAGAAAAACTAAAGAGGGAACGTGAAGAGAAATTGAAAACAGAGGTAGAGAAGAAGGATGATTGAAGAATCTCTCAGGTATAGAATCTATTTGGCATCTGGGTGTTTGATAATGGCATTGACATATTAATCCCATTACGTTTTGACTTGGATGCATTTGGATTGTGCAATTAGAACTATCCCCATTATCTGAGTCCTTGTAATATTTGTCTCTTGTGATGTTGCAGTGTATTTGCACAGCCATATAGTGCCCATTCTTTGTAGGAATTGCAGTTACCACCAGAAAACTTGGCAGCCATGGTTTGTGATTTAGGAGATTTTAGCACAGTATTCCATCTCTGCTCTTAATCTCCCTGAATTTTTATGTCCAACCAATTGCACAGGATGTACTGGTGCGTAAAGAGATGGTTCAATTGGGCAAAAAATGAGTGAGAGGCATGACAGACAAGATGATGCAAGAAAACCTCTTGGCCTTAAGTCCCATAATTAAGATCACTATTAATCATAATTAAGAATCAGCCATTCTGTATTACTTAAATACATGGCAAGATGTAGATGGTTTAGCTGGAAGGGCCAAATCTCATGCCATGGAACCTCACAAAGTAACAGAACCGCCACAGGTAATGTCCACCAGATACACTTCACTGGGAAGAATGGACATCATTCTGCATCAAAAAGCAAAATTAACATTACAAAATATCTTCAAGTTTTGGGTTTTCATCCCACATGGCCCGAAAATTAATTCCCTTCCCTCGGCTTTCAAAGTTTAAGCAATCATTGCCTTATTGGATCAAGTCCATTAGGAAAATGAGTGCTGACTAGTGCTAAGATTATCTTCCCTGAGTTGTTTGGTATGTCATTTTTGTATCAGTTCATTTCACATCTCTCTGTTCTGCAGAAAAATGGGAATTCTATTCCTGCCTGCCCTTTGTAAGCTCAGTGGGAGTTTGATGTAATGTTACTCTTTATTAAACTGAAAAACTTAACTTCCCCTTTTTGAGGTCATCACCTCACATACGAAGAAAGTTTCAGTTTTTAGAAGTGTTTACTAGTTTTGCTTTCAAACCTATCGCTGTTACATTTTGTGCAACAAGGATTGGAAATTGTAACTGGAAATGGGGCCCTGGAAATAACCGTGGGAACAAAGCGGTTCATTCAAATTAGAAAAAGCAACAAAAACAAAGGTGTTTTTCAGTCTCCTATTTACATCAGACCCAGGACTTGTCTCTGGGCAGACTTGTGCCATTTTAATTTTTTCTCTTAAATCAATTTTGCTAGCCACTGGAAAGTGCTCTGAGAAGACTTCTTTCTGTTTTTGCAGAAGAAGTCGAAGTAAATTATATGGACTTTTATTGCTAGACAAATGAGAAATGGGCTGCCCTGCAAGTGAGGGAGCCTGCTGGTTGTGATGAGCAGACCACACCGTGCCGCGTGTGCAGCGTTGGGTCCCAGGGAGTTCTGCCTGGCAGAGTCCACAGCCCAAGGGACTGCTGCATCAGGGTAACCAGCTCCTGTGTCCAGCAGTGCGACATTGACCTTGTTGAATGTCTGGCATTAAAGCAGCTCTGATTTTCCAGGACGTACCCTAGTTGCCCCATCAGAGGCCCAGTCCTTCCTAAGTTCTGCCGTCTCTCAGGACTGTCAGCTGTGTCTTTCTATAATGGGATTGCGAAGAGGGGTGAATTCTCCTACCCCGAAAACATTCTCCAGTGTCAGTGGGGCAGAGCTGTGATTAGCTCCGATCGCAGCGTGCCACGTGGGCAGGCAGATTTAGCCCCTGTGCTGTCAGCATATCGTGCCTGCTGTTCTCACTGCTGTCTCCCCACCCTGCAGATTTTCTGACACTTGGCAGCTCGCATTGGCTTCCCTTCCTGGGAGAACGAAGTCGTCCGGTAGATGAAGGATGTGTCAAAGGAATAAAAGCCTCAAGAGTAACATTTGCTTGAACTGTATCTCAACTTTTTATACATACAGTGGAATATCTAAGTCTCTATTTATGCAATAAAAAAAAACCCTTTGTAAAAGAAAAACCAGCAATGGCCTTGGTTGCTGCTTTCTTGAATGCTACAGGGAGAGCTGCAGGGGTGGCAGTTTTTAAATATTAGCTGCGAGGAGCTGGCTGGTTTTTAAAGAGAAAAACACTCCAAAACCATCATGGGTGTGTACAAGGTTCATAGACAGACAGAAGGGAATGGGGAGGGTTTTATGCAACTTCCTCAGAGCAACTGCTTCCTGCAGGGGTGTAAATCTGAGACTTGTGGGCCTTTTATTGAATCCAGATGAATGCAGAGAGGAGGAGCTTTTCTGAGCAGGTCTTTCTCAAACCGCTTTCCACACCTAGCACTTCCTTAAGGTGAAGCAAACCAGAGTGTCAGTGCAAAAACCTCTGAGGAGGTTTCATGCTAGAAAGTTTCTTACATTAGTTTGCTATACAGAACTGCTGTGAAGCATGTTCCTGCATGTGCAGTAACACCAAATCCTGGAGGATAAGATCATTCAATCACAGTAGGTTAATGAACAGAGCAGGCTTTTTTCACAGAAACAAAAGCATGGGCACGTGTAGCAGTGCCAACAGGTATGGTTGCCTTCTCGTTTCCGTTATAAAGCACTTCCTAGATCCCTGTGTCTTCTGGAAGTCAAGGTGAAGCTGAAATCTGACAGTGGAGAGGGCAGAGGAGGGAAGGAAGAGGAGAGGTGGAGGGCCCTTGTGGAAGCCTTGGGAGCCCAGCAGGATGTGGGAGGCCTGTGGGATGGCTCGCTCCTGCCCTCTCCCTGTGGCTGTGGGCTGAGGTGCCAGCTGTGGTCCCAGCAGCGCGTGCTGCTGCCATATCCCCCTGTCAGGCATTACCTGAGTCTGTGTGCAGCCCATACTGCTGATGCTTAGGGAGCCCTCGCTGTGGTGGAGCTGCTCACCGGGAACTGCAGTGGTTTTTGAAATCTCGCTGTTCGTGCGGTCACCTTGGTGACTGGGGAATGTTAAGTACTGCAGTACCCGTGCTCGGGATAGAGCAATATCCTTGCCACCAGGGCTGCCAGGATAGCGCCATTGTAAACCAGCCTCTATGCTAAGTTTGCCTCTATGGCCTTAGCAAGTTCATCTGTCTGCGCCAAGCTGGAATCGAATGGTAATTGAATTAGATGGCTCTGGGGTGTTTAGTGAGACCAGACTCTGCTAACCACCTCCATTAAACAGCTATTGAGGGAAAGGCGCCAAGGTGCTTAACTAAGCCACACGCCCAAACCTTAACAGGAAATTGTCAAGCCCGCATGATGTCCTCCTGTCCACAGGAAACAAAAGTAAACCATGTCTGGGCTCCATGCAGTCACTGGTTGCCTTTGAATATTGGCCCAAATGAAGCCCTTCTTCAGACTCTCAGCCAAGAGTAGATTTCTCTAAACCAGTAGTAATAATGGGGCTTTTTTGGTTTGAAAACTGAAAGCAGAGGTATTCTCTGCTTCAGTACAGTTGCTCTGTAGGCAGAATCAAAGGTTTACTATCTTCCTTTAAAGCAAGTCATTTAGGATCAAAGCAATTGAGCACCATCTAGTATCCAAAGCAATCAAGACTGGCATTTAAATCTGGGGACTTTACCTTGCCAAACAGGTGCAAGAAGGGAATTAACACAAGGAGCCTCTCTTTGTCCCTGGCTTGAATGGGGGACAAAGCAGCTGTGAGGAGTCTCCTCAGATGTTCTCCACATCACCACCTTTCTGCCTCTACACCTGAATCAGAAAACCTCTTTTTGTACATGTAAGACTTCAAGTCTGGTCCAACCTGGCTGTTTTTTTCTTTGACTTTGGAGTAGTGCTACAGCATAGATAACCCCTAGAGCTTTTGATAGGTGTCACAGCAGGCTGATGTCCTAGAGTTTCCAAAATAAGAAGAGATCTAATCCATTTCCTAACCTGAACCCATATCTGTTGTCTAACGTATCAGGTTAGAGTTTTGATCTATGCTATCACTGGATAGGTTACAGCAGGTTTATTTACCCTTGGGCATCCTACATGCCACAGTTTCAGCCTTAAACAAGAAAATATGCTGACACTGGGGGGAGACAGCAGCTCAGATTTGTTTCAGTTTCTTGTTCAGAAACCAGCTGGGGACCTCGAAGTCTGGTTTCTTACTGAAAGAAGGGTTATACCATTAGTCCTGGCAAGTTTCAAAGAGGAGTAGAGAATTCCATGTGGTTGAGTATCTGCAAGTGAGAGGAGGCAGCAATGACAGATCCTTGAAGTGCTCAGTGGGTATGAGTGTGCAGCTTGTTAGACAGCACGGGATCTGCACATGTTCCTCTTGTAGATGTTCCCATCGCAGAAGGTAAGCCAGGTTACCCTCTTCTGGTGCCTCCAGAACTAGAGAATCTCTTCTGCTTCCCTGTTCCATAAAATTAACTCTTTTCAAAAAGAGCATTCATGTTGTATAGATGGGAAGCTTAACCTTATGTGGTGCCTCACTGGCCAGGTCTTTCACTCTTGGATGTTGTCACCAATGCCAAGTGTTGAAGATTGAGAAAATAAAATGATCACTGGCTTTTAAACTTCTAGCATTTACACCTTATAGGCTTTCTTTTACTGACACGAAGGCCATGTTTTTTGAAACAAAAGCTGAAATCCTTGTGAGTAATAAAGAATGGAGCTGTTGGGCTTTTAAGGGGAAAAAAACCAATCTCTCGCAGGTTCTGAGAGAACTTAAGTGGCTGCTGGACTAGGGCTCTTCCAGCCTGAAGGAGCTCAGTGGCTGTGGGGTATCTGATCCTTAGAGTGAAAACTAAGTGAAGAAGCATTCAATGGGACCGTTTTCTCATTATCCATTTTAGACTTTGGCTGAAATGAACTCAGCTTGATTTTTGTACCACTGAACACTTTTAGTCTGAAGGCCACTAGACTTTTATCAGAAACAGCAGCTCTGGTGGTGGAGGAAGGCAGAGCTCCCTAAACAATGCCCCAGGGCAGGGGAGATTACTCTTGAGCCATTTTGCTGCAAGTTAAATATTTTTCAGCTCTTCCAAGAGCCTCACATGCAAAAAACTATTTCCAACATTTCCTTCCTCAGTTTTCCTCTTGGGGATCAGCCATTCCAGCTGTTTTTCCTTCCTCTTCTCACTAAAGGCACTACAAATGTTCTGCCTGGGGTGGAGTCCTTCACAGTTCTTGATCCCAGCTCTAGCCTGTGACACTCAGTCAGCTTTTCTGCCTCCTTGCTGACCATCAGCCCCCTGGCCTCAGCTCTGGCCAAAGAGGAGCACTGCGGTAAACTCTTATAATGACCTTTCCAGCTCTGCCATGTGAGAAACCAGTGGACTGAACTGAAACAAACCTCTCTTGTTTCAGCCTTCACCAGTTCTTCACAGCCTTTGCAAAATTGCTTCCAAAGATGCATCAATTTGCTGCATCCTTTCCATATTTATTAACCATGTACTAACCTCAGCCTTCAAGTTAAGTTCAGTGAGGGGCTGAGAGACCTCACATGAAGGAGCTGACTACCCTGTGACAATCTTGTCTGACATATAGAATGGTTTGGGTTGGAAAGGACCTTAAAGATCATCAAGTTTCAACCCCCCTGCCATGGGTAGGGTCGCCTTCCACTGGACCAGCTTGCTCAAAGCCCCATCCAGCCTGGGGCTGGACACTCCCAGGGATGGGTTGTGCTCCTAATCATGTGGAAAACAAACCTAGTGCTATAGCTGTGCAAGTGTACAATCCACATAAGCACGTGGAGACAAATGAGGTAAAATTTCTAAAACCTGAGTTTATGTTTCCCCCCAGACATGTGCCAAAAGCCATTTTTAGATGGCTGGCTGGAAATGGCTACCTGGTGGTAGCCACTATCGGAGCTGTCTGGATGTTTACACATAACCCATGTCACTCCACGTTTTGGCTTTGGCTTTTGAAGCTGGTTTGTCTTGGCTACTGGAGCAAGCCCAGCATATCATCTAAGCTCAGCTGGACCTTGATTTTCATGTGTGTCCCAGTCTGGGGATAATTGGAGCACTAGCTGGCCTTTCTCCATGTGATAACAGAAATGCCTGGTAGTTGCCAGAACAGTTATCCCCATAGCAATGGACTCCTTGTATGTTCCTGTAGAGAAAAAGTTTGGGCACAAATAAGTGATTATGTATTCTTGTGTATCTCCATATGGCATCAATTTCTCCTGCTTTGAATCTGACAAAATAGCTATGGAAAATGTCTGTGTGTACCAGTGTCAAAGGCTGTGCCTTACCGTGAGACTGTTTCCAGTATATCCAAAAGCTCGTGAGATGGCTATCACAGGGCAGAGAAGGCATGTAGCTGTTTTCTATTGATCACTAGAAACACAGCATGGGTGACTATCTTGTTTTTACTAATATCTTTTTTTCCTGGACTTGCTCATATTGGTTGGTTTTGCTCTCCAATGTCCCAGCTTCTAACAGTGTGGCACTTTCCCAGTCCTATGGCTCTTTTGATTTGCTGTTATTCATACTCCTCTGGCCTAAAGTCAGGCTAATTTCCTGGCTTAGTGTTTCTCATCGATTTGAGGAGGCTTAGAGCTAGCCAACAAAAGTGTCAGACTGACAGTTAAGTGCAGTTGAAGTTATATAAATATGAGTCTGGCCCTTACATGTATTTTTTTTTCTAAAACAGTTGTCTTATTTCGCATTTCTTACATAGAACATTGTTCCTGTATCCCTTCTTCTTTCCTCTGCGCATTTCTCTCTGTACCTCCTTCACATGGTCACTGCAGAAGGAAATGTTAAGGAACAAGTTCACAGAGACAGAGGCCAGGCTTTGAGTAATGTTAGTTGCTTTTCCACTACCTGGCCAGCCTTCTCCCAGTTCTCAGGCATGGCATTAAAATAGGCCCCATTCTGCCCTCTCAGTCACAGAAGCTCACACCTTGTGCCCCATCTTCATATTCAATCCTGGTTTGAGCTCTTGTCCCGAGTCCATTTGTTCTGCTTGTACTCTGGGTTGCAGCATGCTATTAGGACAGATGACTTGAAAATAGGGAAAAAAAATATGTTGAGTTAATCATTACAGGCCTGCTCCATGAGCTGGAGGAAAAGAAATGGTTTTTTTTTTCTGTGAAGACGAAGCTTGGAAAAGCATTTAGGACTAATTAGTGAATGAGACATCATGAAGATTCAGGTGATTTGCATTCCAGCTAGCTTAGAGCAGAGGGACATCTGTTAGAGCTTCTTCATCAATATATGCATTTACAACTGCCTCTTCTCTTTATGCAAAGATACTTTAATCATTTTATTCTAGCGGTGCATTTCAGTCACGCAGGGAGAGTCGTGAGTGGGAATGGAGAGGTTTGCTCTGACATCCTGCAATGGTCAAGTGTTCTGAGCCTCACCACAAGGGCTATTGCTAGCAAACCTAATAAAATCATAGGCATTTAAAATCTTACCAAGAAGATATTAGACTCATGCATACTATTTCAAGTGCTCTTGAATAAGGTGCATGCTATTTGGTAACATCCTCCTATTAGCTTGTTTAGTCATATGTTAAAGGAATTGCTTGTCATCCTAAATTACCCGTTGAGTCAGAACTGTATGAGCCACAATATTTTTCTTCGGTACAAAGGGTTACAACATTTTGTAGAAAACATGGGTTGTAATTACCCTTCTGCAGCAGCAAAGGGGGAGGGAGGAAGAAAGAAGAGGACTCATCTCAGAGGATTTTATATAAAATACCAAAGTTCATTTGATTTCAGACTTGGTTCTTTTTCCTGCCCACAGGTTTCTATACACATTAAATAGGACGGGGGAGAAAAGTTCTGCCAGCCCTCAACCTCCCAGCAGGAGTCTGGGAGAAGTGAAGGTGTTTAGTGAGGCTTTCCCAGCCCTTTGCAGGGAAAGGATGTTTTTACCTTAGCTCTCTGGGAGATGGGGCACCAAACACTTCCTCTTTCCTCATGCTTGTTTTCCATTAAACCCTTCATGGAAACCCTTCACCCTCATTCTACCAAAGCATACCAAACAGGAAAGATTCATGACTTCTTGTGACACAAATCACTTCCTTTTGGTCCTTCCTCATTGCTAAAATGGATAGAAAGCAGTTGATTCTTTACCTGGTCCCATGGACTCCCCTGCAAATCAGGGGTGGCAGAAGACACACCCTACTGATGAAGAGATGTTGCAACGTGGCTCTAGGCCCGCAGCTGCATAAGCCATGGCAGCAGGGACTGGTAAGGCTGAGCTGCGGTGAGGTGGCAGTCCAGGACTCTGCTCTGTTCAGGTTTGGTCTCGTTCCTTCACATGAATCCAGAACACAGCAAGGAAGTCACTGGGTTTGCTCTCATTTGCCTATAGTGCACTGTTGCTTCTCCCCAGTGCAGAGTCATCAGGTGAAGGTAAACAATCATTGGGAAAATGGGGTGCGCATCCTTCGTTTCTTAAGAAAACCAGGCTAGGGTGCAATTACTGCCTGTCCTTGTGGTAAAGAGGCATTGGACCTCTGTCTTTCCTCATGCCAATTTCACACCACTTCATCGATATTTAGTGGAGCAATTGTGGCTTCAAGCCAATGTGAAATTAGGTTCAGGGCCACGATACCGGGACAATAAAAGCATTCCTGCCCCTCTCCAGTCTCTTCCCTTTTTGCCCCACTCTCCTCCTTGCATTTGAAGCTCCTAATTTTCCATTCTCTGCTACAGCCATATTTGTAAAAAATGAGCAGATGTTTTTGCTGACGAATATGAAGCTGAGAAAAGATGGTTATTTTTCTCTGTATATTCACATCTCAGCTCTAGAGAGCTACATGCGTAGATTCTTCTGAAGGCAGATGAGACTCCCTTTTTTAGACATCTCTCTGCCACACCAAATTACAGTGCTCGTTTAGATGGTTTCCACAGACAGGCAAAAAACTGCACAGATTTGCCTCAGTGTATTGAAATATTTTAGCAAACCTGTGAATCATCTCATAACTTACTTCTTTCATGCTTTTATGGTCTTAGTTCTCTTAGAAGTACACAATAAACACATACCCAGTAATGAGCAACACAGAGAATGTAAATTGGGAGCCACTTTCAAGAAACCAAGAAGGTGTTCAATGAACTTGAAAAAATTGCGGTTAAGAAATGCTACTTTGCGTCACTCATAAATAATCTTTTGAACTCAATTCTGTGAGAAATCATTACAGCTCAGTAATCAATGTCATGGATAAAGAAAATCTCCGATGATGAATGCCATATTTCATCCTGGAAGATTGAACTCTTCAGGCATTAAAGCCTGAACCAACTACTAATTGTTAGGATTCAGAGAGGAACTTCCCTTTCAGAATGCTTTCTCTTGCCTGTCACTGAAATGTTTATTGCGGATCATTGTTGGAAGCAAGGTACTCGGTGTATTGAACTAGTGAGCTGGTATCTGATGTTAAAATGATGGAAAAGTCGCAATAAATTCTTCAGACTTCTTTAAGCTGTGGACTCCGGTGTCAGTCACGTTCCAGCATATTCCCTGCTCATGAGCTGAGCTCCCTTGGGATCAAAGACAGGCTTGATCTACAGAATTAAGTTTCAACCCAGTCTTTCTCAAAAAAGAGGGCATTTATGTCTGAGGCACGGTCCCATAACTTCTGTAACAGAGGAATTTATGCAGAATGCTGGCTAAACTGTATGTTTGGCACTTTTTTGCCCATTTTTGTGATAAGGCAAATTAACTGTCCCTTCCCAATGCGAGTGTAGAGCACATCAACCTAATATTGGCACACATCTAAAATGAAACATTTGGATTTAAAATTATGTCTTTTATTAGTGCTATTGATGTGGGGTTTAGGTTTATACCCTTTAAAAGAAAGGGCTCAGCACAGCTGGAACAGGGTAACTCATTCAGAACAGATTTGAGGCCTGTCTGCAGGAAGAACCATTTAAGAAAGTGTGTCAAGGTAGTAGTTCTCCCATCTCTTCACTCTGTTAGTTGCTACTTTCCATTTGTTTGGGGTCATCTTCTCTATTCCTTTATCAAGTAAGTCACTGAAGAGGATACACCTATAGGAGTGGGTCTTCTCAATAGACCTCAAGGCAAAGTCCTCCCTGTTGTTTATAATAAAACATTTCAAAGAAGACCAGGCAACATCCATAGGATAGAGATAGTTGTAAGATGAAGGCGCAACAAGAAGCTCATGGCCATTGGCTCTAGCTACTTCAGGGCAACACTCAATGCTGGGTGTGTAGATTGCTGGTGGGACTGGTGTCAGAGCTCCTGTCTCCATCTCCTTTTCATCTTTTGCCCCCATATGCATGGGCTGCCATTTGTCCCTGATCACAATTACACATTTCCCATAGGAGGCAGTCAGAGAATCACACAACTCCTCAAAAATACTGTTCTGCTGGTGGGTGGGCAGATCACCTCTTAGGAGCAGTTTGTACCTCCAGGGCACCCAGCCTTGGCTGCTGCCAGCATGAACAAGTGTCCATACTGGCCAGCGCAGACTGGCCTCCTTGGCTATACTTTCTCCTGTTATAAGACTTTCTGGAATATCCATTTCCCCCAAAAAAACGGTGTTGAAACTGTTAAGCTGCAATGTCCTCAGAGCTCTTAAATACTGCAAGCACTGCCTCTTTGAAGCAGCATCACAGCAGCTCCTGCGAATTATGTGCCTGAAGAGTGGATTTGTGAAGTGCTGCATGTTGGTATCTGAAGGCTCATGAAGGTTCCTCACAGAGCTCACAATGCTTCTGTTGCCCTGGCATTACTCCATGGTGTCACACCCCACTGGTGGCAGCAGCTTCAGCAGGGGCTTCCAGGTGGCTGATCAAAAGGCATCTTGGAAAACAACAGTCCCATCAGGCTGGGTAGGCTGCAACTATGCAGCTACCAGCTTCTGGCATCAAGACTTTGCTTGTCTTGAACATTGTAGTTCCTCCTCTCACAGCACTGGGTGGGTGCTTGGGCCCTTTGTTACATGTGTGGGCCCACCAGGCACCACCTAAAGGAGACCACAGGGATGTGGATGTGGAGGAAGGAACTGCCCAGAGTCAGCATGGAGAGTGAGCTAACGCCTGAGCTTTGAGACCAGTGGTAGAAACCATTCCCTCCTTTTTCTGGCAAGCATGTGGCCTCCTGCGAGATCTGGGCTTCAAATCCTCCCAGGTAGAGGAGGGGGCTGAACCCCAGGTTTCTTGTTATGGGGGGAAGGAGGACCTCTGAAACTCTACATGAGCCTCCCTGATGGGCAGACCCAGTCCCAACAGCATTGTGAGGTGACGCCTAGTGCCCAGTACCCAAGAACACAGCAACCTGTGCGAGGTCCACCGTGCTCAGCCTGCACAGCTCCAGGCCTTGGAGGGTGAAGAAATAAGTGATGCCTTACTCATTGCTTCGGGGTGAAGTATTTTTAGGAGCAATTTGGTTTGGGTCCCCTTAGGTTCCCACATTGTGCACCCATTTCTCCATTTTGTGCTTGGCCTACCAATGAACCCCGATGGACCTGCATTGAGCCCAACACTGATACCATCACTTTCTCCAAGGGTGAAGAGAACCTTCAGAGAAACGGAAGGGTTTATGGGTAGGGGTAAAAGAAAATTGCTCATGTGGTGTTATGGGAACACACAGGCTGAAATGAAGGTCAAAGCAGAAAGCTGGATGAGTGACACTGCTGCCATGGCAAGTCATGGGAGGACAGGAACATAAGACGAAGTGAGGGCTGCAGCCAGCCTGGGCAGACAGGAAAAGTCAGGGAATGATGTATGTGTCTGTGTGTGTGCTTATGTGTGAGCACAGGGGCACTGAGGGCAGCAGATGTTAGGGGAAGTTAAGCTGGGAAGGGTTGTGGAGCAGCAGAAAGTGAAGACTATTTTAACCCAACTGGTTTCTTACCTGTCCCCACTCCTTCCTGGAGATGCACACACAGATTTTACCACAGGAACAAGCTTGTCAGTACAAGACTTAAATTGCTCCCAGTTAGCTGTACCTTGTACCTACAAGGCTGGGAGTGAAAGCTGCTAGCATTGTCAGCCTGACAGATGGGGCTGAACAGCACAAACATGTCAGCCTGTGATGAGAGTAAGCATTTCCTTGCCCACTTCTGAAACTGAGATACCCCATGGTCCACGTCATCCCCTCTTGGAACAGTTTTCCTTGCCCTTAACACAGTGGGAAACTGTGAAGTCAAAAAGTATCTGAAGATGAACATAGACAGTGGAGTCTAACTCAGCTGTCTGGATGCTCTCCTTGCTGAGGCAGCTGAATCATGTTAGCAGCATCATGTGGAAAGCAGAAGTCTCAAGTGATGTAAGAAGAAGGGTATACCCCCAGAGAAAACCTTGTATGATTTGTTAGCCAAATGCAAAATGATGGCAGATTCAGACCGTACACATGTGACGAAAAATTCTTG
The DNA here is from genome assembly GCA_013400555.1 of Jacana jacana. Classification (NCBI taxonomy): domain Eukaryota; kingdom Metazoa; phylum Chordata; class Aves; order Charadriiformes; family Jacanidae; genus Jacana; species Jacana jacana. The sequence goes on along the minus strand of VZTM01002756.1, from coordinate 72,431 downwards.
ACTAGCAGTACATATTCATAAGAGAACACAACATAATATAGTCTTGACTCATCTCTATTAGCATTTTACACTGTAGTATACCTGTCTCCTTTAGCGTTAGCTCTTGTCCTTAATAAAGGTATACCATGAGCACAACCTGACATGAACAGTCCTACTGGAGTTATTTCATACTTATTACCTTTGAGAAGTGCATATGTTTAGAGGCCTCGTTAGAACCTGAGGCCCCCCAAAATGCTGGTTTAGGGACCTCACTGTTCAAGAACTGGATGTAAAGTATCAAAAGAACTACCTGTAAAGAAATCTTATTCCCTAATTCTTTTTGGTGCCCGTGACAAGCATCCCACCCCAACACCTACTGGAACCACAAATTGTATTCTCTGTTACCTAAATTGAAAATTTCTTTTCCTTGTCTCCTTTCCAGAGAGGATTTACTTAATTGTGCATGAGTTGGAGCATGCTATCCTTGATACAGACACACAAAGGGCACATCACTTTTGTTACTCTTGCTTTCCAGCTACCTTCTGAGTGCGAATGGACACAGGTAAGAAACAAGTCAGGGGAACAAGTGTGGTAGCATCCCGTGTCCCCATTTACAAAAGTGAAGCAGGGCTTCCATCTCCTTTGCTGTCCTCTCCTCCCTCTTCAGGGCCCTCCCTCTGGGGCCTCCTGGCCATGCCAGACTAAAGATATCTCGAACACTGCTTGCTTCATCCCTCTCAGACCTGCCTCTGTCACCCAGTGGCAAGCAGTAGTTCCATGTTTCTGTCCCCAACAGGCTGCCCAGGGACTGAAAGCCATGGTGCCCAGCTCATTTGTGTGCTCTGAGACTGCTCCATGAGGCAACCCAAAGCACAGCAGTGGTGGTCAGGAGGTGTGCTTTGAAATCACGATCTTCTTCTGAACAGGACCACACATGTGGGTAAGGCTGGGGCTGCCTAGGAAAGTACGGCTTGATGTTCCTCAGTGTTGTGGTTTCAGTTTTGGACCTGAACAGTCCTGAAGCCATTGCTCTATCTATCAGTCCAGGCTTTTTTTTGCAGCATCAAGGCAAATCAAGAGAAAACAGGGTGCTGCTGTCAGCTGAGCTCTTGTCTGTGCTTCCGTGTGCTGACCAGGGGCTTAGCAAGGCGGATGAATGAGGTGCAAGCCAGCCTGTCTGCCTGGCTTAGGCACATGCAAGGTCTGTGTCACTGTAATGGGTGTTCTTATGCTGTCAGGTGCTAGCACCGTGCCTGTGCCTTCGGCTGGCCCTGGCTCCTTTAGCCCCCATGAACTGGTCTGAGCCTAACTGGTGAGATGGGGGGGATGGACTGCTTTCATGTTCGTTTAAGAGTAACTGAGAAGTGGATTCTCCTCTGTCCCATTCCAATATGTATTTATGACACAAACCCCACCTATTAACCTGCTTTAAAAGCAATTATTCATGGTCTCACATCTCAATATCATTAGGCAGCAGACATAAGGCACTGGGCTGGCACAGAAAAAGATGCATTTCCAGTTCTACCTTTAGTCTGATGTGTTAGTTTTTGCCTCTTTTCCCTCCCACCCCACATCTTTGAGTGCTTTGGAGCAGGGACCTTTCCTCCTTGTGTAATTTTAGACTTCAGACATCCCCTAGCAAGGCTGCACAGTGCAAAATGTCTGGGCACAGCCCCTGTCTCACAAGTGCCTTTGGGATTTGGGAAAAGGCACTTCCAATCCCTCTCTTATCCTTCAGCTATTACACCAGAGTCTCCTCCTCTCCCTGCTGCTGCCCTACTGTCAAGACCTGTCTCTGGCAGGCAAGAGAATAAATCTTACAAGGAACAATTTAACACACCACGAGAGCCTAACTGGTGAGATAGGAAGCTGAGGGGAGACCTCATTGCTCTCTACAACTGCTTGAAAGGAAATTCTAGAGAGGTTGGTGCTGGTCTCTTCTCAAGGGCAATTAGCGATAGAATGAGAAGGAATGGCTGCAAACTGCAGCAGGGTAGGGTTAGGCTGGGCATTAGGAAAAAATTCTTCCCAGAAAGAATGGTCAGGCACTGGAATGGGCTGCCCAGGAAGGTGGTGGAGTCACTATCCCTGAATGTGTTTAAGAGTAGATTGGATGTGGTGTTGAGGGATATGGTATAGGGGAGAACTTTGTGGAGCAGGGCTGATGGTTGGACTCGATGATCCCAAGGGTCCCTTCCAACCAAAATGATTCTATGATTCTATGACAGGAAGGTTGGGGTTTGGGCCACCCAGCTTCCTCTAGTGCCCCTAGCACACGTAGACATTGCACCCAGCACCCCACACACTGCCCCCCGGGTGTCTGTGAGTGTGGGACGGTAGGCTCAGTGACACATGGAGCATTTCACAGGGATGCCCAGGGTCAGCAGCATCCAGCTCCCTCTGGGAAGGAGGAGGGAGGCCTGGCTCGCTACCAGCTCCTCCATCTCTGCCTGGGTACACAAGTAGGGGTGTAGCAGTGACACCACCACCACTACCCTAGCCCCCAGTGCACTTTTTTGGTACTTCACCAAATTCCATTGTACCACTTAGCTAAATAACAAATTTATCAGTTACCCATGAACAAAGTCCCTGTTAATGAAGCAATTAGGATACTGATTATTAGATATAACAATTACCCATTTCAGTAGTAATTATGATATTAGGTTACCAGTCACCACATTCTATATGCAAGCTAAAAATCATCACAAACCCTTTTATTTTAAAATGGCAAATAAAACCATAATGAAATACAGAACATAATGAAATACACATAACACTAGGCATGATGTTAGGCAAAGAGTACACATGTTTACTGCTGTATTAAATTACATGTAGCAGCTAAAATTAAGTTGCTAATTTTGAAATTTAACATTTTATTTTTATCTAAATAAAATATTTTATAAGTTGGAATATATTTTTTTTCCAAAACCAACACTTGAGAACATTATTTTACAGGGAATTTGGTTCTCTTCCAGTCTTACATGGAGTAAGAGAAATTAGGATTCTTTTTCAAACAAATACCATATCCAGTTTAAATAATCTATTTTCCCTCCTAGCTGTGTGATGAAGTCCTGAACACTAAAGTCCCATGCCAAAGTAGTATTTCTGGTGTCAAATGAGACTTTCCAAATGTGTCTAATTTTAGCTCTTGATCCGTGATAGAACCAACAAGAGAAGCACTTGCCAAAACCAAAGGCGGCCTCAGGATGGAAACAGAGAAAGGTGGAAACTGCAGAAAAGAAATTAACCCAATACCTAAAGCAAGAGCCCTGAACTTCTCAGAACAGAGCTAGTACAACTGCTGGTGGTTTCCCATAAAGACTGGCAAGACACCTTGTGAAAACTGATGAAATTTGCTTTCCAGCATTAGGGACTGCCTGCCAAGGTTGAACTTATCAGCCTTCCCTTTGGTGGCATAACAGTCACAGCTTCTGCCTAAGCACAGCTGCTATGTCGGGCAGAAATACTTGGCCATCTATTGCTTGGACTCTATAGGAATGGAGTATCTTTAGCAATGAAGCTTTTTATCAGATGTGGTTGAAACTGTATGTACAGCATGTGTCTTCTTGAGGTGGGGAAGAAAAAATGGAAGGGAAAGCTTCAGGGCCAAGGGGTTGGCATAGAGCTGATGGGCCTGTGTCTGGGAAGGAGACGGGTCTGCTACCCAAGTGGTTGAGGTCTGATTTTAGCTCTCAGTACAAGACATAGACCCCCTACTGCATGGTGAGCACAGGGAGAAGAAGAGCTCACCTCACCCCATCTCCCAGCTGCCCAAAAGAGCTGATTACGTGCAAGGGTGAGAGCAGGAATGGGCTTGTCCCCAAGAGGACAACAAAGGGGATATCAGTAGACTTCTGTCACACATCAGCAGTGAGTTAGTTTCCAGAATCTTGGTTTGCAGGGAGGTAAAGAGCACTTCTCATGGCTGTGGAGTGCTCTGGCACTTCCCTTGCAACAGTCCATCCAGAAAACCACCAGCCACTGCTGAGGGAGGTGAAATTTCACTGCACAGAACCTGGCATGGGTGATGGTCATCTGAAACCTGTATCTAACGACAAGGATGGATGGAGGGATTTGATTCTGCTTCCTGACAGTGTTGTATGACTGGAGAAATGAATACACTTGGTCTGCAAAGCGGGAGGAATTGTCACTGCTGCTTGAAGTCAGGCTGAGGTCTCCTCTCAGTGCTGGCACTGGGCAGATTGCTTTTTGAAAGTGAACTGTGATAACCACCACCTTCTGATAAACACCCACATGGGATAGAAGGAACAAACCTGGAACTGCAGATGTTTTTAATTCCTTCAAAATACCTCTAATTTTTCAGATCTGAATAGCTGTGCTGCAGGAATGGGAGCTTTGCTACTGAGTGCAGTCAGGAGCAGTGAGTGTAAATAGCAGATCCTGGCTCAAACTGAGCAGTTATTAAACCAGACATGGTAATGAAGCCAAAGGCAATAGAGTCCAAAACTCACTCAACTGCCTAATTGGCCTCTGATGGAGACAGTGTCTGGGGAATATGCATCTGTCCAAAAAAAGGTGATGTTTGTGTTGGAAAGCTGAATCTCTGGAATTCGGAGAAGAAGTATGGAAAGCCAAGAGAGAGTGGTGTGGATTTCATCTTGGCTATCAGCTGGAAGTATCAGCCTTGGAACATGTCTTGTGAGATCAGGTTCTGGAAACTCCCTTTAAGGATATGGCCCACATGAAGTAAATAATTTCCAGGCAGTTGGCTTGGACCGAACAGTGGCAAAACCCCATCATAATAACATTATAATAACATTATATCATGAAAGAAATGATTACATTGAAAAAAAAAAATAAAGAAAAAAGAAAATGCTGTAGCAAAACATGAAGCTACAGATAGAGCAAAAATCTGTTTAAGAAAAAGTTAGGAAATAGGTTTCCTAGGGTACAAAAATGTTGAGAACTTTTTTCTATTCGGTAACAAAAAGCAAACACACAAAGCAATGTATAGGAGGCTGAGTGGAAGCAGCAACACCCACCCCATGGGCATACAATTTTATAGGATTTCATAGGATTTTTGATTCTATAACAAAATGCCTTAAAGTTCCAAGAGTATCTGCACCACCAGTTTCCAGTCATTTTGATTTGCAGACTCCAGAGCTTTTCCCAATGAATGTGCGGACCAAGTATAGCAAGCCGAAGCCCACTGCCAACATTTATCTCTCCACAGGTGCCCATCCTGGACTCCTTGTGTCTGCTGAGGCTTGGTGGCCTGCAGAGGACACCCTAAATCTACCATGGCATGCCTCTGCTGTCTACTACCCAAGGAAGCAGCAGGGGCTGAGGGCTTGGTAGGAATTCATGATGAGCAAGTTAGCACTCAGTACCAAAGAAATTTGTTGGGGATTGTCACGGTGGTGACAATAGGCTACAAGGGCTACAGCTGGCGCTTGTCAGCCCCAGTACTGCCCAGGTGGGCCCTGGAAGGGACCCTGGAGAGATGTCAGGATGTGTTGGCCCTCTTCATTGCCCTGGGCTTCGGTGAAGGGCTGCTGAGAGAACTGCTGAGAAATGCATGACCACTGTCAAATACCCATGTCAGGCCAAGCCTGCCAAACAAGTGGCCAAGTTCAAGTCTGACAAGTGCTTCCAGGCCCTTGAAATAACCTTCCTTCCAGAAGGGATGAACATGGGTCAGCTTGCCTCCAGGGTGAACACAAAGGCTGTTGTGGCTCTTTCTGCTTGTGGAGTGTGCGCCCAATAGGGTCAGTGGAAGCTCTGACCCCCGCAAATAAATAAACAAATGAATAAATAGTAACAGCAAACTGGCTGAAACAGTTCCACTGGAACAGTGCCCCAGCTGGAAACGTACTGGACCTGCTTGAAGAAATGGTGTGCAAAGGAAGGCCTTCCATTCTCCCAAGAGGCAAGCCATAAAAACACATGATAGAAACAGCCATGACAGAGCTAGGCCAGCAAGGACTTGATTTCCAGCCTCTTCTCCAGAGGCCTGGGGCTGAAATAACACAGGTTGCACTCGGGTACAGCTGCATGTGGGAAGCTTGCACAAGCATGGTCTGCATCTGTCCTGGCACAGCTCCTCATTTCTTGCTTTCATGAGCGAGAAACATGCCTGTTTAGGCTCTGTATGCACAACAGAATGATAATAAAAATAAACCATTTTCATACATTCCTCAGGACTGTGTCTGTGCTCGATGCCTCAGACCCAGGGCTGGTTTTGCCATCCTGCCTTAGCTGCTCCAGGAAAGCAGCGCTGTTGATAATAACAAAAGTGTCTTTCCTCTCCTTTCCCGGAAGCTCCACCTTACTTCTTTGAGGGTTAAACTTCCCAGAATAGAGGTAGTCAATGTAGTTTTCAGGCTTGCTGGAAACAATATTGCTGAGCATCATGACAAAGAGAAGAAAGCCAAAAAACCCAACGATGATGAGGATATAAAACGAGGCCATTATCTCCTCCTGCAACTCCAGGGCTGGGTTGCTGAAATTATTGAACCGAAGGGTCTTCTTTTTTTCCACAAACATGTGGAGTAAATTCGGCATGTCCAAACTGCTGTTTGTGTGGTTGCTGAGAGCCATCTTATGCTTCCACTCTGGCTGCAAAAGCTAAGTGAGACATAGCAAAAGAAAAGAATCAACTTAGCTGGTGAATGCACATCTGTCCTCTCATATCTCCTAGCTCAGGTCCTTCACATCGTTTTTTCTCCTCTGTTGTGAGGCTAAATGCACTCAGTTCTCCTCTGGCCGCACGTCTTACATGCGGAGAGCCACCGTGAGAGTCAGTGGCTAGTTAGCACAAGAATCCAGAGAATCAAAAGCTGTTCCTCTCTGCATGAAAGACGTGCTTGTACATGTACGGGCACATACTACTCCCTTAGGCTGACTTTGCTTTGCTGGTGACGTAGCATCAAAATGAGGACATGGGAATAACGCTGCCAATTCCAGTGACTATCTCAATGGAAACAGGATGACTCGTTCGTAGGTACCAGTGTAATTCAAACAATAACAGTGCTAAGGGGAGAGGTGAACAATACTGGTATTATAGCCCTGGCTCCTGAGTGGAAGGGCTTTTCACACTAAATCATCCATGGTAAAACATGCTGAATTCAAAAAGAGCTGTGGGAAGGAACTAAATGAATCCAAACTGGTGCAAGTTTGTTATCTTATTGAAAAGGAAACTTGAGAGAGAAATTATTTTCTAACAAATTATATTTATTAAGGTTGTCTTTTTTTTCTTTATGAGCTTTTTTCAAAGTAATTTTCAGCACAAGAGAAACTTAAATCATTGCCTCTAAGCAAACCATAAATCCTTCTATTCTGAAAAATCTTGAGATAAAAATTTTTGACTCTGTCTCTCAAGCCCCCATCCAAAAAATAAGCTTTTTTTAGCAGCAAGAATTTTCCAATTTTGATACAAATCTGTATGTACTTTTTGGTTCTCTGAAATCCCTTTCTTTGGGAAGTATGTGATAATCTTAGAAAAGCTATGCGCAAATCTACCCATAAAGACTTGCCCAGCTCTAAATGGAAGCCTAAAGTTTCATGCTGAATGTGCAACTTTTGCTAATTTAAAGTCATTCCCTTTCCTCCTTGCAGTTTTCCTTGCTTTTCAGCCAGTGCTGATTAAGCTGTGCAGCTCTCCTGTTGCAAAGGGCCTGTACAAACTGAGGTCGCCACCTTACATACTGCGACAAGAACTCTGGTGATTGACAGTACTCAAGGATTTGACTGCTCCCTTTAATTCTCATCCAAGAAACAATTTAAAGAGCTAGCTATGAATAACAGAATAAAAAATACTGAACATTTTCTGATGGACACTAGGGAAAACTCCCTCAGAGCAGCTCTGCCTGCCAATCACCCCAGAGACATTTGGCAGTATTAAAATGAGGGTTACTCTTGGAAAAGATCTTGACCTGAACCCCCAGGTCAGGGCAGCTGGCAGCCTCGGCTTGCAGCCTCCTTCCTTTCTCATCCTGCTTGCAGGCACTGGTGGGCAGAAGTGTTGTCTTCCCTCCTCATGGATCACACTGGGATGCTCACTACTCCTGACTCAGGAAAGTCAGGCATTTCCTCTCTGGTCCAGCTATGGTGAGCCGATTGCTGGACCACTGAAGTGCCAATTGGGTGCTTGAAATTGCCTGAACATCCTGGATGATTAAGTTTAGCTATTCCTGGTTAGGTTTCCTCCTTCTTGCAACTATTACCTTTTAATGAATGTGTTTACTCTGCCGGCTGGGTGACTGGTCTGCCTGGAATCTATTAATAGCCAAATAACCATGGTGGGTGGCTGCATGAGTTGAGTGCTGAGCTTTTGCGGGATCCATTTGCAGAGGCAGGCAGAGATTCACAGCCACAGGATGGGACCTGGGGGTATACTGGGGGAGTATAATAAATTGCAGCAACAGTGGACATGTGGGACCACGTGGCTCAGGTAGAGCATAGCTTTTAGCTAAACAGGATTTTTTGGTCTCTATGGAAAAATAGAAAGGCAAGATTCCTTCCAGATTCCAAGCCAGGCACAAGTAAACTGCCCACAAATAACAAAACTCCTCTCTGCCCCAGCCCCATCTGGCGACAAATACTTGGCTGAAATAGAAATTAGCGGTTACGATAGTCCACAGAAGTGAAATCTGTCCTGGTGTTTCCCTTTCAGAGGGCACAGCGTGAAAGAAGTGATCTACAACTTAGCTGGACAATAGCTGAAAGTTTTATTCTGAAAAAGATTTACCGAAACTAAACTGACTTTCTGATAACAAGATTTTTTTCTGTTGCTCCCCAAACCCGCATTTCCCTGCTCTGGGTTTTGTGGCTAATGCTATGATGAGCTACAACATACTGTGGAGCACTAAAATTCGGAGATATACCAGTAGTCCGTACTCTTAGACAAACTCCCTAACTTTCTGTACAAAAAAAACCCCAAAGAACCCAGCCTTTGCCCTCCCTCAGACTATCTTCTACCCAGTTACCACAGCTATACTCATTTGCTGTCATATAGAAGTGAGGCAAAGCTTTGAATGCTGTTATCCATGTTTATTACTTCTAGTGCCTACCACTTCCTGCATTTCGTTGAAGGGCTTCTTCTGCACTCATTGTATTGCTTTACAGGTCACCTCAAGCTCTTCTCCCAACCCCTGGAGACAGGACAGCAGCTAGATGGACCTTCCCTCTCACATTCGGGAAGATGTGCAGTTGGGAACCACAGCTCCTACGCTGCCCTTTGGAGTCCTTCTGCAAGGGCTTCCTGACTCCTGCCACCACTGGAGTGGGGCTGCTCCTTTTGCGACGTCTACAAATCATTGGGTTTTTTAAATTTAATATTAAATCACAGTGGTTTGATACACAGTTCCTCAGACATGACTTTCTAAGGAATACAATGCTTTCTGCTCTACAACAGCGAAACTAGCTAAATGTTGGACTGGTACTTAAAATATCTGCAAGTGTGGGTATCGCTGAGCCACGTGCCACTTCACAAAAGTAAAATCTTATCTTACCAATTTTTTTGGGGGCAGAACTATGCATTTATGCTTCTCTAACAGTTTTCCCTTCCACATAAAATAAAACTGAAAACCAACACGACAGGTACCAACCCCAAGAAAACAATAATGAGAGGCTTGAGGCAAATGACATAACAAGCCAGAAAGGGCAGAGTATTGCCCGTTAACTTTAATGGCTGCCTAATTCTCCTTAGGGCAGGCACACTGCATGCACTGGGGATTTTTAACCAGTGGACTGTGGGGGCCAAACACCAGTGTGGTATCACTGGAAGGCAGAACCTGTGTATTCACCCAAAAATAAGGAAAAAAAGTCTACGGTAAGATCTGCCTTTAGTGGCAGCTCAGAGAAGAATTAGTGGCTGCTGTTGTGCCTCTAGGAGAAAGAAAACAGGCTTCAGACAGCTTTGTGCAAATAAGGCTGTGTGTCATTTGTCTGTGTGTACCCACACACGCCCACAACCACAAACAATGCTGGAAAGATACTGGGACACCACATCAGCACTCCTCCAAGCTTCAAACATCTGTACGTTTACTATTCCCCCACCATCATGTTGGATACACAGGTTAGAAATAATTTTTTTTTAGTGGGACTTAACCCTTTTCTGCCCACTCCCCTTTCCACTGTTTTTCCACAGCCTAAGGATTGTTTTTCCATTTTGATCATTTTCTCTGTGTAAAAGCTGTGCAAAGCTGTGTCCCACACATATCAGAGAGATATATGTACTTATGAGGCAGATGATAGTGATGTAAGTCCATGTATGCAAATACACGCACAGACATATATGTGCATGTACTGCTTCCCTCCCTAAACACACAAAAGCACACTGAAATATAAAAAACACCCACAAAGCTATATGGATAATGCCATATCTAGCTATTAACAAAAAAATAACAACAACCAACCAAAGAAAACATCATTAGTACCTTGAGTGTTAAACAGAGCTGATGTTGGAGAACAGCACTTCAGGAGAAAAAAGATTCAGTAAATGTCACTAAAAATAAGGGAAAAACTGAAATGAAAATTTAAACCAGTGCCTACTTATCACTACGCAGAGGAAGTTGCAGACACCCCAGGCACCATAACAACAGGCATGAAAGGTTGTACCTACTCAAACAGCTTACTTACATGCAGACCTCTAGCTCTCTCCTGGGAGCAGCACCTCTTTCAGCTGTCAGGCTTGCTCCCAGCTGACCAATGTATTTAACTATTTAAGGAGCAGAGGAGAGGAGTGGCCTCTGCTTCTCGCCTCTCGCAAGTAATCACAGGCACATTATACATGAGGGAGTGTCAGCAAAGCAATGTGGTAATAGGATACTATGGGCCTGTGAGGCTTCTACTACGTGGGGGTTCCAGCCAAGTGGCCATATACGTTCCCTTATCACTCAGGGTCTGAGAGTAACATGGATGAGGACTCAGTTGCCCGAATACTGGGCAAATTAAAACATAAAGGCAGCTGGGTGGTCGGGTGCTTTCTGCTGGATCGGGGTAGTATAAGAGCAGATCTGTGGGCCTGAGCTGACTTTTGGTTATCCATCATGGATCTGTCATTTCTTAAGTCAGCAACTCTCAGAAATGGGAAGGAAAACAGCAGTGTCTCCCAGATGTGTTTGGCTGATGCCGCCTCATCACATGAGAGGAAAGAGGCTCCGCAGTCATGCCTCCTCCTTCAGTGCACACCTACATCCCTGCTCGTCCTGCTCTACCCTCCTGGTGAAAGGATGGGGAAGGAAAGTAGCCAGGAACAGGAAAGAGGATGCTGGATGAAGCAACCTTGCTATCTTTCATCTTGCATCCTCCTGCCCAAACCTCTTACATCCTGTTCTGCCAGCTGGGCATGGGTGTTTTATTCCCTTCATACACCCTCTCCAGGGCAAAACAGCATGAGTTACACCTCTCCACAGCCAAATCCCCTTTCAGGATCAACACAAGCTGTGGCTTGCAACATGCCTAATTTAACCCAGACTTTGCCATGGGAGCCACAGACAAGGGCTGGCGTGGGGTTACTTTGTGCAACCAGAACAACGGAAAGCAGCTGAGGGAGGAAGAGAGCTCATGCTAAAGCCAGCTGGTTTTCCTTCTGTGGAAAGCTTGGGGAGAGGAGGACTGTTAAAGGTGAGGGAAGCAGGGCCCCACAAGAGCAGGGTATGTCTGCCTTCAGGAAATGGCAGCAGCTATTGCTATTAAATTGCGATCAGACAGATTCATAAATCTTGCTGCAGGAGTCAGTTCAAACTACTCATTTTTTCACATGTCTGATCTTCGCTGGATAACACACAGCGCTCCCAAAGTATCAGCAGCTCGTTAGGTGAGCTGCACCTTTGGCTAACAAACACAGAAATAGGAAGAAAACTGGAAGCAGGGAGCTATTTGTCAGAGGAAAGGAGACCTGAGGCATCCCAAGCAGCAAAGCTGATGGAGAAAGAGAGGTTTGGTAAATTCCTTTGTGTGCCTTCCCCTATTCGTGCATAACCCCCACTGCTGCCAGACAGCTGTTTTATATCTAACCCCCAGCTCTTTGAGCAAAGTGGCGTGAAGAGTAATACTGGTGTAAAACCACCATCCCTCCAAGAGCCAAAACGCCAACAGGCCTTGTCTGTTGTGAAGGCTCCAGCAGGACACAGTGCAGCACCAGGTGGAGATGCCAGCGAGGGCCAGGGAGCGGCGTAGCTGGGTTAGTGCGGTCCTACTAATTAGCAAGCTTCTCTGTAGGATTTGTCTGATTAGTCCTGGCATTATACTGAAACGGCTGTCTTGTTCCCAGTTTTAGAGGAAGTGTGGTCAGGGCTAGGGAAAGGTGAGCCTCAAACCTTGTCCTTTTACCCCATCAAGTTTAGCTCCTTTGCAGCTCCTGTCCTCATCTCTTTGCTTAGCTAGAGAGTGGAGATGGAAAATGTGCCTGTTTTCATAACTCTTCCTTAGATTTGTTGGTTCTTTTTCTAGGAAACAAAATCAAATGGAAATGTAAAAGTATAAACACTGATAGTAAACCCACTGGTGATGATGACCATCTGATCCCCTGTACAGCATAGGAGTATGAGTGGGAAAGGCTCAAGTACACACTAGAGGTGGGGTCTGTTTCACTGCCTGGGACTCTGTGAGGAGCTCCCTCACTCAATGGAGAGAGGCAGGTAGCCATGAAGGGTGATGAGTCTACCTCTCAGTGCAACGTGCCTTCAAGAGGAGCCTGCTTTCTAATGACTGCGATTAGCGTCAGCCTCTAACCTGACGACAGCAAAAGTGCTGTGAGATGGACTTCCCCCTCAGTCATGTCGAGGCAAAGGAGGTAGGATGCTTACTTGTCCTTTCCAAGGCAGGACAGCAAAGGTCTCACATCATGTGATGGAAGCATGCAGATACTGTTCTCCTGATAAATAGAATGCCGGAGCCAGGGTAGCATAAGGTGTCCAGGTGAGGGCAGAAATTTTGGAATTGCATCACAGGACTGAATCCCATTGCAGTGTGGATGGAGAGAAGCTCGCAGCCACAACCGTGTCCCTTGACCAGGAACAGGCACTCAGCACCTGCCTAACGGTAACAATCTCCTTCCTCCACTCACAATCCTGGAAGTCTGTGCATTTTTCTTTTAAAAATGAATGAAGGATGAGGGAAGAGGTTTGGAGCACAAATATAACAGCAAAGCCAGAAGAAGCATTTCTGACAGTCTTTCAATAAAGGCATATGGACCCCAGAATAAGCTGTGAGGTTTCCATCAGCTTTAGAGGAGACAGGCCAGGGTACATCAAGTAAGAAAATTGTTCTTTTATCACTGAAGTTTCATTTTTTAAGAAAGATAACACAAGGAAACAATGCACATCAGCAAGCCTATTTTAGCCATATATTTGCACAAATACGGGATTTTTGAGCGTTGCCAACTATACAGTGAGAATCAAACCCTGAAGGGTTTAGGTTCTGGTTGAAATTGAACTAGTTACCTCCCTGTTCCAGGTCCAATGACATCTGGAAGCATATGTGGGACATGACCAAGACAGGCAGACATGTCTTTAAAATCCTATGGGTGGGAGTGAGCCAGGAATGGAAGATTCATCACACTATTGAAGTGCATGGACAAGCCCTGATGAGCTTCAGACTTGAAGCATTTCCCATGCACACTTTCCTCTGCAGTTCACTAGGTTGTTTTCTTTCCATGCTCTCACCCCCATGGGATAGAAGGTGGATCATGACTCCAAGCCATTGTTCCTGTTGAGCCAGGGTGACCTGCCTGCCTCAGAGGAAGTGGGATGAAGGAATGTCTGGATCTAAGATGAGTGACGGGGCATTCCTCACATTGCCAAGTCCTGCAAGCAGACCACACCGGTCATCGGGGACAGTGGGGTACTGAGGATCTCAGCCCGATGTGGTTCCTTGCACGCTAGACCTGTGACTTCCTCAAAAAATATCTAGGTCATGCCCTGACAGGCATTTACATCAGGAATGAACCATCCTCAAGATAGGGATACTGAGGGGAGCCCCTTCCCCAGCAACTCTCCTGGGGGTTGCTTTTCACTGGAGGGCCCCAAGGTGTCTCAGAGGAAAGCCTGGCTTGCCCACCAGGCGGGGGCATAATGACCAGGAGGCTGGCGTGTTGCTGCAGCACTGACAGGACACCTGCTCTGTGGGAAGCTGGAGGAGCCAGCCCTGGAGGAGAAATATGTTGAGCAGAGAGTTAGGCAAGAGCTGAGGAGGATTTATTAGAGTACTGAGTTGTTTTATGTAGAAAACCACTTCCTAGGACCCTGGTTTGGGATGGCAATAATCTGCTGTGTCTTTCCTCCCAATGGTAACTGAGTCATCTTGGCTTCCTAAAGAGCCTGAGAAGGGGCACTCACTCACAGTGGCTGAGGGTGAGGGCTGCAGGTAATGGCCCCAGCGCGAGGCAGCACACCTTGCCTCTTGCACAGGTCAAACCATGTCACGAAATCACATTGCCCAAGTTTATGTGGCTGTGAATGAGGCAGAGCTTTCATTTCGCTGTTGCAATAGCAAGCCTTGGGCTAATCCTGGTTATCTGGTGACCTGTTTCTCTCTCTTTCTCTGTGCTCAAGTGTAGGTGTGAGAAAAAGCTTGTCTGAATCCTTGAGTATGCAAAACACTATTTCAGCCCTGATCGTACACTGGGGCTGAGGGGAAACAGCATGGTGCTGCCACATCTGCTCTGTGCTCCGTGCCCATGCACTGCACTGAGGTCATGTGGCTGCTCCTTCTTAACTGTTGTTTCCTACAGGACCTTTAGATATTCCCAGTACTCCTCCTCAACAATGGGAGAGAACCCTGAATAGCCACTTGCTTATTGAAGACAGCAGATTGAAGGAAAAGAACTTCTGCCTTCTGTGAGATATGCAGTGTGAGTCAGATGGCAAAGTTACATTATTAGACATTGTGTTATGAGTGATTAGATGATAAAAGTCTCTGGCAGTTAAGTTTAGGCTCTTTGTTACTTTTAATTCTTTTTTTCCCTAGCTTTTCCAACATTTATTGTCTGATCCTTCTAAATTTATTTAGCATTCTCACTACTCTAGTGTAGCAGACCTCCACAGCTTTTGCTGCCCTCCCACCATTCTCAGACTCTTCCTTTGCCACAAAATTTCATTTTCTAATGCTGTCTGAGTGCTGCTGTGACCCCATATCATCAGGAGGCAGCTGTGGCCACCAGTGCCACTGGGACCCATCCTCTGGCAGCCAGTGTGTTTCAGACAAAGGCATTGCCAAGCACTGCACTCATGCATTCTTCATCCCTTAATTCATTTCACGTGCAGGCTATGTGCAGACGTAGCTGCTTAAGGAGTTGGTTGTTTCAGAGGTACATCCAGGTTTTGCTGCTTGTGACTCACCTGCTGTCAATAAAATTCTGGATATTGCCCTTTAATTGTACCCGGGAAACAAAAATGTCCACATTTATTGTGCTCCGATGTTCACGTTTTTGGCTCCCGTCCAAAACACATGGTAAAATGATTTGAGTAGTATCACCTTCAGGACAGCAATAAAAGCAATTGCCACTCCCATCCTGTGCTTCACATCCTGTTTCCACCACAGGCTACAGATTAAGGAGCTCTGGCTGAGGACAATATCACCCTGGGACAGTCTGAGCCAGCCCGCTGGCAGTGACTCTTGGTGACACCAGAGGACGAGCAGTGCCCTCCCCGCAGGAGGGACACTGAAGACTGGCATCATCTGTGATGCATGCTGATAGTATCCCTGAAAATTCACACAGAGCTTTTTCTTCTGTGTTTCACTTCTGATTGCTGAAAGGCTTGGTGGAAGGGAAGGGCACAGAGAGGGCTTAAAGCCTTGGGAGTCGAGTCATGTTTGTTGTTTGTGACATGTTGTTGTTTGTGGCAGAGGTGCAGCTGTGGTGGAGCAGTTCCCCTTCAGGGGGTTATTTCTGGACCATCACTGTGATGAGCTTCTCAGACACTGACCTTGAGTTGGACATTTCTAAAACCATGGACTAGGCAGCTGGGAACAGTTGTCTGGGATCTGCCCATAATGTCCCAAAAATGGAAGAAGGCAGCATCAGCAGAGGAGGAATATTTGTGAAGGGCCATAATGTAGGGAGGCACCTGAGTACGGCTACACATGACGGCAGCGTGCCAGGCTGTTTGACAGGTTGCCCCATGTTGTCCCCGCCACTGTAATTGCCTGTTTCCTCTTCCCACTCCCATGAAGATTTCCAGATAAAATGTGTTAGCCTGAACCACCTGTACTAGGGTTTAACAGTGTTTCCTCAGAGCTGGCAAGGAATGTGCACCGGCACAGCTGTCCACCAACAGGTACACATTGGTTCTGGGTCCTTGCGGTAGGTGCTTGTGCTCCTCATTGAATGGAAACTGTATCATGGAATAAAACCACAAACACATCTGATAAGTGCATCAGGTTGCAACATCACTTTCCTCCCTTCCTAAAATTTTGTGGATTACTTAATTCTCTGCAAATCCCCCAAAATGCCAACATAAAAAAATAAAGAAAGAGGAGAACTTGGATGTAGGATAATGCACTGCCTGTGTTGTTCCCCACCAAAGGAAGTTCAGGAAAAGCTACGTGGAGCGGGAGGAAGGAAGGAAGAGTTGATAACACCACTGTGATAATGGTAGTGACAGCAGCTGTGGTGGCCTTGGTACCCCAGGTCCTGCATATCTTAGTGGGAAGGCTGGGATACAGGTCTGGGGTTTTGGTACAGCTGCCGGACCCTGATAGCTCCTATTAGATGTATTCATTGCCATTTAACTTGCCCGACAATTGCCTCTGCTGTTATTGGCATCCACATGCTGTGCCACAAAATGCTGAACACACCCCATGGCAGAATAGTTTTGCTCATTTTTTACACTCCCAGATGACAAGGTATCAGCTTCCATTGTATAACACCATTCCTCAGGCCAGACCATTTCCCTTGCAGGACACATGTTGGGATATCCTATAATGTCCCATACTATAGGGTGAAGCCCTTTTCTTTGACCCCCATGAGTCCCAATCAGAGGATGAGATCCTGTTCCCACTGCTGTCAATGACAGTACTGCTGTCGGCAGAGACATTACCATTACTTCCACTGCTGCCCAAGCCAAGCCAGAAAGGGTGTCCAGTTGGGAAGAGCTGCCCCACATAGCCAGGGTGGACACAGTCATGTTTCCCTGGAAGGACATGGGAAATTAAAGGAAAATAGGACAGAAATCTGAGCTGAGGTAGTCTGCCCTTGAGAAGAAAGGTCTTATCCTGCAGTAGCTTCAACAGGACTGGCAATTTGTGCATGCCAGTGCCTTCTGCAAACAGAAATAAAGAGCAACATGCACGTCATGAAATCAAGAAGAGGCTGTTTAATGTGCACGTTTTGGATTAAATAATTTGATGTGAGCAGAGAAGGCCCTGTCCTTATTGCCAGTATTCTGCAGTGAGCTAGCCAGTGCCATTGGAAATTTGGATTAGCATGAATTAGTGTGTTTCTCCTCTACTTACTTCTATTCAAATTGCATTTTATTCTGTTACAACCCTTTTCTAAAGGTCAGGATTTGGATGGAAATATTATTGGGCTATTGCTGTTAAAGAGTGAGAATTCTTCCTTTTTGAGGGGAGGAAATAAATAGAAGCACAGCAGGGGGTTGATTTTAGGTGTCAGTCCTGCTACTGTCTGCCTGAGGGTAAATCTCTGTAGCTCCTTGGCTGGCAGAAGGTGCCTGACTGACGAGTGTGCTGGTTTGTCTATTCCTGCATAGTAGGGTGAAAAAGAAATACAAGTATGGGGAGGAATTGCTGTTTTATTCCTCTGCTCTGTGTGTGCAGCTCAGGGTCAGATCCATCCCTGAGTCCCCAGGAGCTGGACTGCTTGGGGTGACGCTATGGAGGCACCTGCAGGGTGAACTCGGCTGGAGCAGCTTGGAGAGGGGATCTTACCTGCAGGTGCAGAGTTGGTATGAGATTATTGTTTGCACTCTTTTCCCAGCTTCATTTTGCATTGTTGGGTGAGAAGCTGGTAATAAAGGCTTGAGAAAATATTGCCAGGGCAAAAAGTCCCATCAGATTGGAGGTCCCTAAGCCTGCTGTTGCCATGGGTCTGAACAAAGACTCATGCTTGAAGCTTATGTGCACAACAGTGAACCAGAACAGCTGCTGAATCAACTGTTCTCCTGACAAATTACCCTGCCGCTTGAAGCTGGAGGTCACAAGGAAAAAGGCAATTGGAGCTGAGACATTGGAAACAATGAGCTAGATCCTTAACAGATATGGCCCCCTTCAGCTGAGGCAGAGGGGTTGTGCTCCTTTGTACCTGTGGAGGAGGCTGGGGAGGGATGTCCAAAGGCCAGAGGTTGTGGTTGGAAGGAAACCTGGAGAAGGGTAAATANCTACTTCTGCTGGTCACACTATTCTTTATGCAAGCCAGGATGCCATTGGCCTTCTTGGCCACCTGGGCACACTGCTGGCTCATGTTTAGCCTCCTGTCGACCAGCACCCCCAGGTCCTTTTCTGCCAGGCAGCTCTCCAGCCACACTGCCCCAAGCCTGTAGCTATGCATGGGGTTGTTGTGGCCCAAGTGCAGGACCCGGCACTTGGCCTCGTTGAAGACCATGCCATTAACATTGGCCCAAAATGTTGGAGCTGCTGGCAACTGGAGGGGTTGTGCTCCTTTGGACCTGTGGCAGAGACTGGGAAGGGATGTCCAAAGGCCAGAGGTTGTGGTTGGAAGGAAACGCGGAGAAGGGTGAATATCACGGTGAAGGAAGACAGAATAGATACTGCTGAGGGGGCTGTGCCAAACTAGCATTACGTCCCCAGCAGGTAAGTGTGCTGTGCTGAACAGCAGTCACCAAACAATCCCTGATCCTCGAGATTAAAAGAAAATGAATGCTCACAGCTGGTCTAACGAGCTAAGCTCTTTTTGTATAAAAGTAAGAAAGCTACCACATCAAGAAACAAAATCAGAACTATCTGAGAATCCTTTTATGGACACCAGTCACAATCAGCATATTTCTGTGAAGGTCAGCTGTGTTTCAGGTTGTGTGGTGTACTTATCATAATACTGCTATCACACTCATCAGACCAATACTCAACTAAACACTTTTTAGAGCAAGTAGTCTCACATTAGGGTGTCACATTTTATTTTGCTTGGCTCTTGATCTTGGGAAGCTGGTGGTCCCTGGTCCAGTGTGTGGATTTTGTGGTCTGAGCAGAGGAATTATTGTGCCTCTGCAAATAACGCACTGCAGCCTAGCCAGAAGCTCTGGGACTGCCTGGAGAAAGTATCATGTTAGAGTTTTGGCCTTTCTTCTGCTAAATCAGATCAGATGGCTTTTGGATTTAGCATCCATGCATTTCCCATCAATGTTTATGTACACCTTCCCTTTTCTTTGATCTGAAGGACATTTGTGGGTGCAATTGAAAGCCGTCTGTAGAAACAACTGTCCTTGCAAGCCCTGCTTTAGAACTACCAACAATGAGTACTTCGCTTGCCTATTTCAGCATGGCATGGGCCTTTGCTTCTTGCCATTTGAAGGTGGTTGACTAGGACCAATTCTTTGCCTGAACGTGTCCGCGAAGCCAGCAGCTCCAGTCCCACCAAACTGCCTCCTGCCCACCTCACCGGTGAAACGCGGCGTGACCTTGCACAGCCTCCTCTGCCAAGCAATTACATTTGTGCTGGTCCCTTGAGCAATTTCTTGAGAAAGGCATCGTGGAGGTTTCACATGCGTCGCTGATGGTTCCAGCTCGATAAGGAGATTAGGGAGTGAGTTTGGCATAGTGATAACAATGTGTAAAAATAAAACAGGATGCCATAGAAATATTATATAAGATAATTCCAGTTATCGGCTGTAAAGAATGTTCTGCTTGCTTCTGATTGCTCATATCTTCTATTTTTATCAGTTTCCTCCTGCTTGTCTTTGTGCACGTTTCCCAGTGTAGCAGGTTGACCCAACCAACTGCAAATATAGATAAACACTGATAACTATAAAGTGAGGAGGGGAAGGAACTCACTTCAGACTTGTACACTTGGGCTGCCTTTGACGGTAAAGTATTTTCCAGATGGACTACTATTAAGTAGTAAGGGGTTTGATCTCTCATACCTGCAGTCCTAAGGGTTTCTGCTGGGTATCATAAAAAGCCAGCTGCTGCAGATGCAAGTTCTCCATGAGATGGGAAATAAGAATCAAGGCCTGAAGCTCTCTGGGCTGGTGAGAAGAGGGAAGGTTTTGCAGTCAAGGCAAAGGATGAGCTCCCGGTCTGGGCTTCCTGAGGAAAGTTTGTGCACATCAGGCTACAGAGTGGCTACAGATCAGCACAGGCTTGCTTCCCTGGGCTCTGTGCACCCCAGATGCAAACTAATTCTAGCCACTGCTTAGGGCATATTGGTCTCAACCTCAGCACTGCACCCATGCTTTCTTACAGACAGAGCTGGCATCTGGCTGTCTTAAAGCTGAGTTTGGGCCTGGGCCACCCATACACCTCTGTATCCTGCATATCCTTAAGTAAACATACTCCCACGCCAGCAAATGACTCTGTGCTGCTGGAGAAGGGTAGATGTACCCTGCTGCATACTGCACCCTGCTCCACATATGACTCTTCGCTGGTAGAGGCACTGCAGATGACATTCTTGCAACAGCTCTGCAGGCGTAGCCCAAGAAGATATACTTTAAGCTTGGGAAGCTGCAACAGGCACAGGGTTGCACAGAGTCTGGGCAATCCAGGCAGGTTTCCAGGGCAGGCAGGAAAGGAGAGAAGAGGGAGAACTCATCTGCTCGTGAGTCAGTGGCCACATAACCTAGTGAAAAACTTCCCTGGATCTTCTTCCCCCATGGTGTGAGGACTGACTTTCCCCTCTGAGAGGTACAATGCAGAATCTTGCCCACAGTTGTGCTGTACTAGTTATTTATAAATATTTTATTTGTATGGCTTTGTACCACACAACTTCCAGGTTAGTCTGCAAGTGTACAAAACAGAACCTCCCAAAATATATATGGGAAAGAACCTGCTATATTGGGCTTTGATTTTGCTTGATACCTTTGTGCCTTACAGCCATATCACTGTAAACAATGTAGGGCTTCAATTCAAAATGCTATTTCTGTATAATGCTGACATGTCTATATAATGTGAATTCTATTATAAAAAACAAGCTGCAAGAGAGCAGTACCTGTGCCTGGAGGTATGCTCATTAGGCCAACTAGCAGCCAGGCTACCAATTAGAATAAGCCACATGTGATGAAGCCAAAGACTTTAGCTACTGGGGATCAGAGACAAATATATCTCTGACGGTCTCCTTGGCTATTTTGTGTCTCCTGAGCAAAAGACTTTTAAAGCTTTGGCCAAAGGAGATGCAACACTTGCCTAATGAATTTCAGAATCTTCAGTCTCCCCAACAATCAGGAAATGAGAAAACATGAGCTCCATGTGATGGTAATGACAGGCTTTTTGTTGGCCTTTGGTCCATGGCAAAGATGATGAGTGAACTAATCGCACATTTCTAGGCACTCCTCGGCCAGTGAATGCTCTTTCTCCCATGACATGAAGTCAGAGATGGGTCCCATGTCAGCCATTCTGCGTGAGTCAGGGGTAATGACAGAGGAAGTGGGAGCTGTGTTTACAAGCCCTGGAGGATGCTCGGCAATGCAGGCTGCAGCTTGGCTCACACTTCTCATCTTCAAAACTGTTATTACATAATCCAGAGCTATATAGAAAAGGATTTCAGGGCTGTTTTCAAGGAGCACACTCAAAGAGACCTGGCTGATCTGAACTCTTAAGATCCCCTGATATGCACTCCCAGCTCTCTTGTGATCAGAATCATCCTTTCTACCCTTAAAAAAATCTCATCAACAGAGCATTCCATGAGTGCTAGCTATCCAGCTGGTGCCTTACACAGGGCCACTGGGTTCCACATGGGCACAAGACCTTCCTCCCTCACTGCGGGGACTACATCCCCAGAGCTATTTCTCCCCTTTTGCCAGACCCAGTGTTGTTTCTGGGAGGAGGTGCAAGAAAACCCAAGCCCTCATGGGGCAGCTGCTGATGGAGCTGCAACATGTGCCCAAAGGCTGAAGCTGGGATCACTGCACTGAACACCAGAGCCAATCTTCTCCTGGGTATTGCGAACCCTGGGAGTTTACTTGAGGTGAGGAATTTGTTCCTAAGATTTTGATATTTCTCCAGATCTAGGTGTAGTGAGAGATATCCCAGCACCCAGGCCTGGCCCTGGTTAATAGGGTGTAGAAAGGGGACGGGTGAGTGGGTGTCCATTAGGTAGTATCAGCACTCTTTTTGTGAGCTTGTGAAACGGCTTAGGAGAAAAAAAAAACATCTGAGACCACAAACAAAGTTTGTAATTCATATTTTATTGCTTTGTACAAGTGAAAAAACAGGGAAAAAAGGAGAACTACAAGACTGAAAGATAATGTGAAAGGCCACAGTGGCAGTCCACAGTTGCCACCAAAGGGTGATTTGTAGCCTGGTGGCACAGGAAAACATTAGGACTAAAACACAGTGGTTCCCCTCTTTTTTAAATAAATAAAATGGCAGAGATTAAAAATAATAATCCTGGAAACCTAACACTGACAATCACTCTTATCACAGAACTACATGGAGGCTATCAAAATAAGGTGACCAGCAACTGCCTAGACCCAAAATACCTGAAAAAACCTTGAGATGGAAGGGGGAGGTGCAGAAGGGAGCCCTTTTGACAAGCTTAATATTTGAAGGTTTTAAAGTAATTAAAAGCTATTTTTGATGCTAGTTTAAACTTCATCAGCAATGATGCATGGGCTTGCCTCTGGAGAACCAGCAAGCATGCAGGCAGGAAATGCAAGTAATAAACAGTCTGCATGGTGAGATCCCAAAAGAGCAGTGCCTAAGCTGAGAAATCAACATCTTTCCAAAGGCTGGCTTTGGTTTACATTCCTCTAGATGAAAACGTGACTCAGATAATTAAGCTGATGGAGCTTTCCAGGCTGTTCCAGACACTGAAAACATGTATCTTAGAATCACAGAATCATTCAGGTTGGAAAAAACCCTTGGGATCATCGCGTCCAACCATCAGACCTACTCCACAAAGTTCTCCCCTACACCATATCCTTCAGCATCACATCTAATTGACTCTTAAACACATTCAGGGATGGTGACTCTAACACCTCTCTGGGTAGCCCATTCCAGTGACTGACCACTCTTTCTGGGAAGAATTTTTTTCCTAATGTCCAGCCTAACCCTACCCTGCTACAGCTCGCAGCCATTCCCTCTCATTCTATAGCTAATGGCCCATGAGAAGAGGCCAGCACCAACATCTCTATAGTGTCCTTTCAAGTAAGCGTAGAGTGCGATGAGGTCTCCCCTCAGCCTCCTCTTCCTCAAACTAAACAGTCCCAGCTCCCTCAATCGCTCCTCATAAGATTTACGCCCCAGGCCCTTCACCAGCTTCATTGCCCTCCTCTGCACTCGCTTCAGCACCTCGATAATCTTGTCTGCAGCTTAATGGTGGATACCATATAAATATCTTTTTTAAAAAGCAAGTCTGTATTTTTAATTGTCCTAAGTATTACGGGGATACAAACATCGCTAGAATATTACTTCAATGAAAGTGCAGTGCTAAAGAATTACCTGTGTATGGGAAGGGGACGTGCTGCGACTTGTATTGCTTGACCCTCCAAATATGTGGGTAGCTATCTGCCCCTGCTCTGCCCTCGCCTTGCCTTTGAAGCGGCGCTCTGCACAACTTTCTTTCAAGCCTTTCCAGCTTCTTTTTCCTCTCCAATAGCTAAAAGTGGGATGTGTATCTGCAGAACAGAAATAAAAAACCCCTCCCGCCCAGCCCATCACTGCTTCGATCCCAAACAAGAAAACAGGCTTCAAGCTGGTGAGGTTGCTATTCTGAGTAATGCAATGTCCAGGGGAACCATATTTCTCCCTTTTAACAGAGACAGCTGATAGCTGCTGCTGCAGAAGCTGCATTTGGCTGCTGCCTTCCTCCTGTGGCTCAGCAGTCGTGGCCCACCAAAGGACAGGGTAAGGAGGACAAGGGCAGGAAAACTTTGCTGGCACCGACTTTCTGTTGGGTACTGCAATAGATAAAGAGCTGTACTGAAGGAGGAGGCTCTGGGAAGCTGGGGAACTGCTCACAGGGTTTAACTTGAGCAGAGATGTAAACTGTGCTGGTGATTAAATATCAGACACTTTGTGGAATTGCTCCTCATAAAGCAGCAATTCACTTTCCAGCCAAGGGCTAGCACTTAGGTAAGTAAGTGCAACAATTAAATGCGACTGAAACTTTAGAAACATTACTCAATTGCATAGACTGTACTGATTACTGATTCTTTGAACAAGGTTGGATATTACTACCAGGATCAACCCCTGTCTGTGAGAAGGAATACCAAAAGCAGCCAGCAAGATTGGTCTGGAGTACCTGCTAGGAATTAGGGACAGCCACTAAGCCACTAGAAGATTTCTCTCCAAAGTCTGCATTTTTCCACAGAAATGGTTTTCAGCAAAAATAGGAATCTTTTTTCTAAAATTTTGTCTCAAAGAGGTGCATGATTCTGGAAGAAATAGGCCATCCACAGCACTGTACAATTTATAAAATTATTATTCTATACTGGACAAAAATGCAAATACAATACTTTACCTACTTTTTCTTGGAAGAAAGTGGCCTTACTTGAACATGATTGCCTAAAGCATACATGGCTGTTAATGCCTCTGTTTGATCCAATTGGGTTTTAATTACATGGACTACTGCAAGCATCCACACTGGCAACACCAACATTTGCTTTTTTCGCTAGGTGAAGCTGATAAATCCATGATATTCCCACGCTGTGTCCCCTCCTTGACCTTACAGTGACTTCAACAGGTTACTAGTGGCCCGGCGCTTTTGCAGCAGCGGGGCCATCACAGACCCATCAGCTTCACCATCAGTTCACAGTTATTCAGCCTGACCAAGGCCATCATCTGCGGCTCTACAGATGGGCAAGCAGCTGGCCTAGCTCGTACCAGGTATCCTGTAGGCCGTCCCTGTGCAAAGCGCGATCCTTTCTCCCCTTTTGCTAGGAAGACTTCACCTCGGGAATCTGCGTGCTTCGCTGCTCCACGGCTAGCTGGTTTTCAAAGACACAGGACAGCTTGTAGTTTTCTATGAGCTTGGCTTGAAAATACTCCCTGTCCTTCTTGTGCCAAATGTCTGTGGCAATGTAGGTGTTGTAGGGGTCGCGGGAACCCTCCAGCCTCTTGGCACGGATATTGGTTAGCATGACTCCCACTGTGAAGAAGCCAAAGAGGCCAATCAGCAGAAGCACGTAGATGATTTCCAGATTGCTGGTGGTGCTTTTGACCTGGGAAGGTGCAGAGGTATTTGTCTGCTGTAGGTAGTCCTGCAACAGCTTGGAGAGGAGTGAATTCAGGGCTGTGTTGTTAGACAATACCAACATCTTGTTTTTCCGCCTGTCGCACTTCTTTCTTCCTTATTTGTAGTTTTTCTAGAAAAGCAAAAAAATCAGGAATATGCTAGACAAATCATCAGATAAAGATGCAGTTTTCTCTGTCTACCTTTACTGGTTCTCCTCCTCAGTGAGGAATGTCCCTTGGAGCAGAGGCAAGGTAGCTGGGTGGGCCTGGAAGGACCACTTCACCTCCTGTCTCCAAGCCAGGCCAGTTAGTCTGAATTCATCCCATGTAAACACTTGCCTTGCAGACTTTCCTCAGTCCTCATAGTCTGTCACAGTGTGCAGCTGCCCCAGCTGTTGGCCACTCATACAGTCGCCTCACCTGGATCTCCCATGCTGTTATTTTAAGCCCCTGACTTCTCCCTTGGGACCCCACAGGCATGAAGAGTGTCTCACTCCCACTCTGTGGCAACTGCTTTGAAGATTATTATTATGGCTTCTCTTGGTCCTCTCTCCTCTGCTTTCAGCTTAAGGACTGAATTTGGGAACAAAACTTCTCTACCTGAAAGCACTCAGTACCTGCTGCAACTTCCTCCTGTCCACCCCTGTTGTGGTGTCTTCTCTTTCTTCTGCAGCTCTCATAGTGATATACACCATGGAAAACTAAGCAATCAAATGTCTGACAGAAATATGTTCCACCCTAATTTAATGCAATTTCCCAATGGCCATTTACCCAAGGAGTAGACATGGAGGGAGCCTATAGTAACTGCCTGCCCAGCAGTGGAAAGGAAAAGCATCTCCCTTCATCCCTCCCCCTACAGACTGGCAGCTCTCCCCCAGATAGCTCACTGCTCCAAAGTAAATTTCTATGCAAGCCATGTTTTGCTGTCTGGTTAGGAGGACTTCCACTGGTATCACTGCAGGTCAAGGATAGGGCAGGAGATGGTAACACCAAGAAGCACCTGAACATCCAAAGCCTCCTAGCTGTAGCACTCTGCATTGACAGTCTTACGCAAGAAGCTGAAGGGTCCTTTTCCCTTTTCCAATGTCAGCTGTAAATCACTTACTAAGAGTAATCTTAGCAGCATTGTGGTCCCAAAGCCTCTGCAGCCAGGTAACATGACTGACAGTCTCACTACAATGCCTAATTTAAATGCCTCTAGAAAATTAAGACAACAGTTTCCCTCTGTCTGTGCCCCTAGCACATCTGAATAAGGTACTGTTATTCAAGGTGACTTCTGTGATGGCAATCTTGTAATCATCTAAGATGGCTGTCAGTGCTTTCTGCAGTTTTAAATCTGTGAGAGGAGGCCAGCATGTTAGCAAAATCTTCTGCAGTATACTTACCTTTTGTTGGGTTTTGGGTTTGTTTGGTTTGGGGTTTTGTTGTTGTTTGTTTGTTGAAGAGGTACTATATTGTAACAGTTTATAATACCTCAGGAATGACATGAACCCTTGGGCAGAAAACCACCAAAAGGCCTAGGGCAGCGCTTATACCCCTCTGTGAGGGCAGCATTAACAATGTGTGGATGTTGTGCAGTGCCTCTGCACAGGAGGGAGTTTAGCTGTGCACACAGCCTCCAGCTGCCGGTAATGTCGCTGCAGCAGATGAGAAGTTATCTGGAGGTTTCTTTGAATTGTCTGCACTTCTTTTGTGGCATAAATGCTGTAAAAAGAGATGCTGAGGGAGAGGAAGCGAGAAGAGGACACTGATCCTATGACCTCCTGTCCCTGATTATGAAGAGCAGTTATTTACCCAGCGCGTTCTGTGCTAGCAGGTGCTGTTGCAGCTGAGTAAAGTACACAATTCACACAGGAGTACGATCAAACATACTTATATGAATGAAATGCTGCTGCAATTGCACATGCTGGTTTTCAGTCCAAACTGCTGGTTTTGCTAGACCTCGCAGCTCTGCAGTTGTGGGTTTGGAGCCAGGTCTCACTGAAAGTCATCCTCTTAGCCCAGAGTGATGAATCCTCTGGAAAAAGCCCTGTTCTCACAGAATCACAGAATATCAGGGATTGGAAGGGACCTTGAAAGATCATCTAGTCCAATCCCCCTGCCGGAGCAGGAACACCTAGAGCAGGTCACACAGGAATGCATCCAGGTGGGTTTTGAATATCTCCTGAGAAGGAGACTCCACAACCTCCCTGGGCAGCCCCTTCCAGTGTTCCATCACCCTCACTGTGAAGAAGTTTTTTCTCATATTTAAGTGGAACTTCCTATGTTTCAGCTTGCACCCATTGCCCCTTGTCCTATCATTGGACATCACTGAGAAGAGCCTGGCTCCAGCCTCCTGACACTCACCCTTTACATATTTATAAACATTAATAAGGTCACCCCTCAGTCTCCTCTTCTCCAAGCTAAAGAGACCCAACTCCCTCAGCCTTTCCTTGTATGGGAGATGCTCCACTCCCTTCATCATCTTTGTAGCCCTGCCCTGGACTCTCTCCAGCAGTTCCCTGTCCTTCTTAAACCGAGGGGCCCAGAACTGGACGCAATACTCCAGATGGGGTCTCACCAGGGCAGAGTAGAGGGGGAGGAGAACCTCTATCAACCTACTACTACTTCTCCTCACCATGCAATCCTGGGCACTATGAGCAGCACCAGCCAACACCAGATGACACCACACTCCATTCTCTGGTGAATAGGTGACCACTGGGAGCTCAGGTCAGGCTGCTGTGGGCTCAGACTCACCCTCCTCTAAGCAAACAGCTCCTGTTATGAGGTGCCTTGCCAGCAAGAAAAATGAGCACCCATGAGAGTATGTCTTGGTATTTTGGCTTTAAATAGAGCTGAGCCTGGGGGTGGCAGAGGGAGACAAAAATCCCCTGCACAAAACACTATTCTGATCTAATTTATTTCTTCAGTGCATGAGTCAAAGCTACAGGAAATAACATCTTGGCAGTTTGGGCTTAATAGTTAAAATCTATTCACATTTCACAGCTGTGTTCAGATCCTTTAAGAAGGAAAGGAAGAGAAAAAGAAGTTTAAACCTTTATCTGCGATTACTCCTCCTAAGTGTGTGGAACATGTCGACACTGTAAAATGCAAAACTGCTAACAAGTCATTGCAGTAACTTTAACGACAAAACAAAGAATTTCACTGGATCTCTCAACTTTCTCAAGACAGACAGGCAATCGTTTCTCATAATAATTATCAGTAACACTGACAACATTTCTGATGCTGATGAATTGACATTTTAAGGCTGAATATCCTCAAGCTACCTTCCTATATTCTTTTGGGAGGTTTCTGAGGGTTGCAAGGTTTTGCTCACTTTTGGTTTGCTTGCATACTGGCTAGGCTGGAAGCTGGCAGGGAGCTGAGTGGCCTCATATCCATAACCATGTCAGATGGCAATAATAGGAGAGGTTGAGGGAAGGAGAGGACATACTCCTGTTCCCCAGGAAATCTTCTCCTGAAATCTCAGCAAGTGAGAGATTTATGCCTCATATGCCATCACAAAAGCCCTGTGCAACTCTACTGAAATCCATACTGGGACTGGTTAAGAGCTGGGGTACAGAGGACTGGGAAGAGCCACCTGTGTCACTGGCCTACTTCATGACTGATGGTCACATCTTACTGTCCCAAAACTATGCTTTTACCACAGCCAGAGTGGTTTTCTGTTCCTCACTACTCTACCCAGCTGGCTGCTGGTGGGAACTGCCCCATTTCCTTCATGGAGCTCCCCTGAGGAGCTCTGAGTGAAACTGTGCCCAGCCCAAAATCAGCATCAGCCCAGTTTACCTGGGTTGCATCCTGGTAAACTGGGACCTCGCCTGCTGTGGTGGTCTCAATCTCACACCATACCACAGGACATTTCAGCGTGTGCTTAGAGGGTTGCCCCTCCTACTTAATTTGAAGGGATAAGCACTGAGCAGTGAACTGCCTGTGTTACAAATGACCTGGAGCAACACTTAACTGTTCAGCAACTTCTTCACTGACCAGAAATCCCGAGGGAGATAGGCAGCAGCCTGGGCCACATCCTGCTCTGAGGTACACTGCTGCTTCTGCATCCATTACACTAAATAGGGGCAACACAGATCTCCAAAGCAAAAGTGACAGGCTCAGTGCAGGTTGCTTCCCAATGCAAAAGTTTCCTGGCAGTGCAGGTGTACTGATGGCATTGCCCAAGCTTATCTTCCATTAGATGTCAACAGTGTGAACCACTGGCCCATTGACCATGATCTGTGGTGCCAAGCAGCACCACTGGAGATGCCCCTTGCTAGCTGAGCCTTACACCTTTCTTCTCTGCCACCAGTCAGTTGCCCTCTCTTTCTCATGCCATGGATTTCTTGTGGGAGGTGGAGACAGACTTCCTCTGAGTGATGTCTTCTTGGAGAAGGTGGGTTTAGGATGACAGGCAAGATGCCACAAACAGGCTTCCAGAGTTGGAGAATGGCCACAAGCAGGGCTCTAGGAGACAGACCTACACCATGAATGTCTCTATGTGACCACATGGGTATGGCCTACACTTCCTACAGTCAGTGGAGGGAAGCAAAGCATCTGAAGGCAACTTAACCACCCCTTCCAAAGCATTTTAAAAACATTTTAAAATACAGGTTCTCAGCAGGTGTAAAAACATGTGTTAGATCTAACTTCAGTGAGGATCCAAGGAGCTTAGACAGTGTTTTCTTCCTCAGTCTGCTGGCCTTTATTGTGTGGGAAGCCTTTAACCTGGACATTGCTCTATGCAAAAGTTTCTATATGGATATATTTACACAGGTGAACTGTTCCTTGCAGTGGTGTCAGTCCACTGGTGGGGGAAATAACATCCCAAACATAACACCCCCTTCCCTCATACACCCTAATGGCCCCTGTGTAGAGAAGATTGAGCCCTGCTGTGCTTATTCCCAAGTACACCAGAGTCTGTTCATGCTGCTCAACCCTTCAAAAGCTGCCTCCATCCCTATAGGAGTACCTGCTTCTCCCCCAAATCTCAGTGGCTTGGACAAGAGTCATGGGGTACAGAAGAGGGAAGGGAGACCTACTAGAGGTGGAAAAATGCTCTCTTGATGGATAAGTGAAAAATAAGCAAATCTCTGGTAGTCGCTTTTTCATGGTGGTATCTTCCCTCAGGGGTGGAAGGAGAATTGGTCCAGCACTGACCCTGAGATCTACCACTTGAAGGAGAGGACTGAAGTGCCTCTGACAGAAGCCGTCTATCAAGACTGTATTTTAACAGTGAAAAAGAGGAATTAGGGAAGAAAACTAAGCCATCAAGACCCCTTTGTTTAAAAAGACTGCATGTGATAGAGGGTTGTGATGGCCAAGCTCAGGGAAGCTCCAGGTACTCCTGGAGCTATGAAGCAGGACACACTGTGGGACTGGAGGATGGAGACATATAAGCAAGTGTGGATACGCTCCATAAGTACTGACATCTCAGAAACCATCCCTGAGCAGGACTGAGGCCACGTCTATCCAGTATGATTACGCTGTGACAGATCTAATCTTAATCTCTTGAACATCCAAAATCTTTCAGCTATGGAGTGCTAGAGCTCCAAAATGCAAGTCCTTGAGAATGCTTGTGTGATGTAGAGTCTGACCCCTGTTGACTCTGAAGAGTGACCAGGCTGAGCCACTGGAGAGCATGCTGTGCCTGTCTGGGTGCTGAGGCAGTCACATCCACTGCTGCTGGGGAGGTAGGACTGTGATGCAGACACTGCTACAGAGCTATAAATTGACATTTGAGTTCAAATATAGCAAGCAGCAGCTGCAGAGCATCTGGCATTTAATATTACATTATAAATGTCAGAACTGACATACACCTGGCTGGTTCCTTAACAGAGGCAAAGCAGAATGGGTCTGTCTGCTCAAAGGCTAGCTGCAGCTGCTCTGTGAGCATGAATGCTGCTCCCAGTGGAGTGCACCCAATCCATCTGGAGCCACTAGCTCCAGCACAGTCCTATCTGCCCCTGGCTGAGTTGGGCTTATTTCCAGTAGCTGAGCTTCAGTGAAGCACGCTCTGTGAGATGCTGTTGGGTGCCAGTCAACTGATGGGTTTTAAAAAGGAAAGAAAATAAAAGGGGCGATTTTCTGTCATTTAATGCAGTGCTGGTTTTGGCTGGGATAGAGTTAATTATCTTCCTAGTAGCTGGCATAGTGCTGCATTTTGGACTTAGGATGAGAATAAAATTGATAACACCCCAATGTTTTAATTGTTGCTGAGCACTGCTTACACTAAGTCAAGGACTTTTCAGCTTCTCACACTGCCCTGCCAGAGAAAAGGCTAGAGGTGCACAAGAAGCTGGGAGAGAATCCAGTCAGGACAGCTCATCCCAGCTGGCCAAAGGTATATTCCATACCATATGATTTTAGGCTGAACAATAAAACCTGGGGGAGTTGGCTGGGGGGTTGTCAGCCCAGCTGCTTGGCTGGGCATCGGTCAGCGGTGGTGAGCAATTACATTGTGCATCACTTGTTTTGCATATTTTTTTATCATTATTACTATTATTTTCCCTCCCCTTTCTGTCCTGTTAAACTGCCTTTATCTCAACCCCTCACTTCACCTTTTTTTCTGATTCTCTCCTCCATCTCACTGAGGCAGGGAGTGAGCCAATGGCTGTGTGGTGTTTAGCTGCCTGCTGGGTTAAATCACAACCAGTACCCAGAGAATGTGATACTTGGCTTTGGCACTCAGTGGGAATTTTGTCCTCAAGCATTAGGTAGGCAAACTGATTTACCTTGGCTAGCTGTACTTTCCTTCCCTGCTGAGGTCAAAACATGATATTTTTCACGTAAAGAGAGGTGGAAGTTAAATGACAGAAACTCATCTCCTAATACAATTTTCTCAGCTCTCACAAATAAAGGACCTATATTCTAATTTATACTAAGCAAACATCTCCAACAATCTACCTCTCATATTGCTGCCAAGAGCATCAATAACCAAGCACCAGAAACCAAGGGAGTCTAGAAGAATACATACTTTAGAAAACGCATAGCTCTAGGAACTTCTCATGAGCTAATGACACACATAAAAAGCCTGTGCCATGCTAGTAGCAAAAATTAGCACAGCACATTGCCCACCTCCCCGCATTTTCTGTTAATGATGTGCTTCTCCAGCACCATAAAGCAATGGATCTGCTGACCTCCCTGTCTCGTTTCTCTGGCTGTTCGTTACAGGGATGAGTAGGTCAGACAACTTTCTGGAGGCCAGAGCATTGCACAAGATAGACCCATTTCCTCCCTCCAGCTCCTGGAAACATTGCAACAGTGCAGCATCCAGGACACTGTGATCCTATCAGAGATGGGGCAGCAGCACAGCCCAGAAGTACGCAGGGTTGTATGGATAGATTTGCAGTTATACACAAGATGCGCTTATTTTCTACAGTCCCCACTTTTCTCTGGCAAATCTGCAGCCTCTCCTAACCAGCTCTAGGGCTATCCATCCCCACCCACCTGA
The DNA here is from genome assembly GCA_013400555.1 of Jacana jacana. Classification (NCBI taxonomy): domain Eukaryota; kingdom Metazoa; phylum Chordata; class Aves; order Charadriiformes; family Jacanidae; genus Jacana; species Jacana jacana. Next base: position 39,742 of record VZTM01002756.1, on the reverse strand, counting down.
GCAATACTTCAGGTCCTCACGCAACTTTAAAAAACACCACCTGTGCAGTGAAGTATACACCCATTTCTTCCCAAAAGCACTAGTTTTGTCTGATCACAAGGCAGAAATTTAGTCCTCTTACACACGCTGTATATGTAACATACTATTTTGAAGTGGAAAACCCAGAAACATACACACACACAAGCAGTATGCAAGCAAGTTTATCCTCCCAGATGCAGCTGCCTTGGGCTTGCACCCAGCCCAAAAGAGCCGGCAAACACTGGCACGGTTGTAAGAGCAAACAAAACCTGGCAGGCAGAGTCCCAGCTCCCTCTTCTCCATCAGTTCAGCTCTGCAGCTCTTGCAGCCTCCCGGTTCCCCACCACCCCCAGCTCCCGTCCCCCATCCCCTCTGCGCTGAGTGTCGGTACAGACCTGGCAGCAAAGTGCAGCTGGATGCGGGGCTCCAGCCCCTCCTGGGGAAAGAGAATTAGGAAGATGTGAGCCCTGGAAAGCCCCCGGGGTAATACCCCTGGGGTGTGAGCAGGGAGAGGCTGGCTGCTGGCTCCTGCAGGGACAGTAGCCTGGCTGTCACTGTCACTGGGATCAGAGTGAAAGGTAAGAGGCAACCAGGAAAACACCTAGACTGACCAGGCTGGGGGAGGGCAGGAGCCCGTGGCGTGGGTGCTGTTGGCCAGCCTCCTGCTGCAGGTGCCGACTTCAGCCTTGGGCACACTGGTGGGAGGTGCTGAGGGGACATTGAGGGAGCAGTTCCCATGCTGGCACCTGTGGGTGCCACAGGCCCTGGCAAGCACAAGGTGCAGGCAGGGCAGCATATGGGGAATAGAAAGAGGATACTGGGGTATCTGCCCAGCTGTCTTCCCCTGCTTACCCCATAAGGGCTGCCATCACACCCTGACACTTGCCTCTTCACTGCCCTGCATGCTCACACCCACAAACACCCTGTGCCCTGCCTGTCCCTGGGCCCAGACAAGGGGCCAACACATTTTTAGAAACAGTAATAGTGCCAGCAAAATCCCCTGGGATTAGGAGCTGTTAGGCTGTAAGGTGAGGTCTATCTCCTAGTGACATGACTGCTCTTGGGGTGTGAAGAGGAAGGGGGGAGCCATTTCCAGGGCAGCCTCTTGAACTCAACACAAGCATCTCACTACAGGGGGAACTGGCTAACTCCCATCTATCACCTAAAAAGTAAAAAAACCCTAGGAAACATAAAAACCTATATTCCATCTGAGAAAGAAGTAACCAATTACCCAAAGGAGGGTTCATTAATGCCCACCTGGAACCTATAGAGTGAATTTACTAGCTTTGCAAGGCAGCTGCCTTTAAACTCACTCAGAGGATGCTGGTGGTGTGGGATAATGTACTTTTGTGGCCCCATGGCTTCCTCCTCATGGGAGAAATTTGGGACAAAATTAGATCATATCAGTTCCTGGCCCAGCCTTCCTCTTCCCGTGGCTGAATACCCAGGAAGGTGTTGGGAAACAGGATCATTACTTTGGTGATGATCTGGTGGCTATGCCCCTCCTTTAGGAGAGAGACAGGCATGGGGAAGGAGCTGCCAGGACATGAGGCAAACTGGGAAACAGTGCCCAAGGAAGGCACTTTGAGCCAAGGCTTAGCAGAAGCTGCTAATTTTCTTGTCATCTGCCCGCAAGGCAGGGCTCTCTCCTGGCATGAAGGGTGATGGGCCATGAAGAGCACCTAAGCCATGCTAGGTAGCATCACCAAACCCACGCTGAAACAGACAAGTGACTTTCCTTGCAGAAGGCAGGAGCGTGTTACAGGGAGCAGAAAGTGGTAGGTGATGAGTCCCCTGCCACCACCTAGGCAGGTGAAGAGTAGGGTATCAACCTGCCATCCCAAATGCAGCAGGGAGGTTACCAACCCAATAAGGGATGCAATGGCTGCTTGGCAGGGAATTAAGCCTTTCTGCAGGGGGACAAGGAACAGGTCTCCCTGTGACGCTGTAGAAACACCACTGCATTTGCAGGGTTTGCTTCATTCTTGTTGTATCACAGAAAAATGATATTTGCAGTCATTTTTCTAAAATCAGCGTGAGATTTGTGAAAAGGATCCCACTGGGTAATGGTGAGGAAGAAAAATGTGAATACAGTGACTAACCCTTGCTTTCCGTCACCCCATAGCCCCCTTGCACCACTGACTGCTGGGGTAACCACCAGAAAATTGGTCCAGTTGATACGGCTCCAGATGGGGCTAAGCCTTGGGGCTGGGCAAACCAAAACAAGGGTTATTTTGATGTGGGACCTCAGTTCCACCACCACCACACCAGCAAGGCTCCACTGCAGCTGAGAAGAGAACTGTGTCTTCATTAGGCAAGGGCAGATTCTTTTTGTTTTAGAAATATCGGCATAACTTCTACTTCACTTTGGTAGGACCTGAGAGGGCATCTGACTGGGAGATTATTTTTTTTATATAACAAGGTCAATATACAAAGGTTAGGCTCAAAGATACAAAACCACTCCAGGAAAGAAGTTTCTTTGCCCTCCTGGATCTGTCAGTAGCCAAAGGTTTCATTTTCTTCAGTACAATGATGACATGAAGAGTGATGGGACTCCTCAGAAAGCAAGGGCAGGTTTTCTCTGGAAGGTGAGAGCTTGCAGATCTCTTGAAACCATATTCCTGGTGGAGGTAGGTCTTTTGTTTTTAAATTGGTCTCAGTGTTGCTTTGAGGAAAGAAATACCGAAGTAATATAGTTTACTCTTTCAATGAATTGTTGCTCTTTATTAGAAAGGTTACTGCTGTGGCTCTTGCACATAAATAGATTGAGTCTAACATATTTCTGTCCAGAAGATCATTATCTTTGGCATTTTCCCATACGTATCATGTTGATCCCTCAAAATGAGGGGAAACCACCAGAAAGCTATGCAAATCTTTATTTGCAGAGTTTTGCTGGCCTCCTGAGCAAGAAATTAAAGGGCTGATCAGGGCAGTCCAAGGTGAGAGAGAAGTAACTCAGAAGGTGTCTTTGGCCTCCTCTCGTCCTACAGTGAGCTGAGCACCAGGCTGTGACTGCCTGCTCGCCCCTGCTTCCTTATGGCAGAGCCACAGGAAGGGGAGAACAAAAGGGGCTTCAAGCCCTTCTCCAGCTCTGTCCCCATCCCAGAAATGAATCCCCACCAAATGGCTCTATTGCTAAAGGTCTTGGCCAGCCCCTTTGGGATGTGACCTCAAATTCAGCCCAAATGCTGTAGAAGTGACTTTGAATAACTTTGATTCGGTGGCTATCCAAATAATTTTACAAAGGATGGGCTCTCAGGAAAACCACAGCAGTGGTTTTCCGCAAATGAAGCTTAAGTCAGATAGTCAAAATTAAAAGTACTTGGAATCACACATACCATTTAGCGAACCCGGCCAAGAGGGTGCCACTGATTCACTTGCTGATATCCCAGCTCTAATGCAAGCCCATCCAATTCCTAAAAGCAAGGACACGGACCACCTGCTCCCCTACATTTGCACAACCTCTGCTATTATGCTGCTACAAAATAAAGGTTCACTTGGCTGCAGCAGCAGGTCAGAGCTGCAGCTGGCACAAATCGGTGGAGCTGCAGCAAAGCAAGCAGAACTATGCGGATTCACACCAGCTGGAGGAACTGGCTGGCAGTTTGCAGCCTGCCAGTGAAATACAATTTAGCCTGTAAAAAACCACAATGTTAAATTAAAAATGTGCAGACACCTGCAGCACTTGGAAAGACATGGGATGGAGATGCTTCTGACCCCCATAACAAGTTTAAATGCAATTCCCTTACTGAAAAGTAATTCATAGGTACCGGCAGAAGCACAAAGGCTGGAGTGTCATATTTTTATGTTGATGATTCAGATGAATCATCCCTAATCAGAAAGTGCTCATTGCTTTAATGACCAGACAGGGGAAATTTATTTTAGCAGTGACCGATGCTGCAGTTAATTCTTCTTTCCATTCACCAGGCGTTGTGGGAAGCCTATACTATTAGCTACAAATTCATATCCACTTCCAACTACATCTCCTGAGAGCAAGCTGTGGTTATCAGCTCCTGCAGTACCTGTGCTGTGGCTCCTGCTCCTTTCCAGTAGTCGTAGCATGGTTACCTAAGAATAAGCAGAACCTTGTTTTAAAAAAAATAAAATTAAAAAAAAAAGTCAGAGTCATGCTCCATGGGTACATGTAGACAGCCATAAAATTCCTGGACACATTCCTACTGGCTAGCAATGTTGTTTCACAATTGCCCCAGTCTTGCCGGGAAATGAGCACTTCCCAGGACAGGAGCACAATAATCACTTTCAATGGTCTCGGCTCAGTGCTGAGCACGCAGGTGGCCACAGCTCAATAGCCACCAGCAGCACTGCCTCTTGGCACCCAGCAGCGGGGCCCATTGCTCACAAAATATTCAATCCCCTTTTTCAACAAATGGTAGCTATCTTTTTTCCTCAAATGGATAGAGTCTCATAAGTGAAAAACAGGATTTTTTTTTCTTTACCCACCACACTCCCCTATAAACAAGCAGCTGTGAAAAGATTATTTTTTTTTAAGATTCTGTTGACATGGGTAATAATTCCCAGTCCTCCCCTCCCCCTGAAGCCAGCCCAAGGAGAGGAGGCCAAGTTTTGCCCCAAGCAGTGGTACAGCAGAGCAGGTCATGACAGAACCACCTCCTTTCTTCCTGCCTGTTCCCAGGAGGAGAGAGCCTACCCATGTGGATTGCTGCTCCTGTCTCCATGGGTTAAAAAGCCACATTAATGAAGGGGAAGAATAACTACCACGTGTTTCCTTGAGAAGCAGTAATCCAGGCAGCTTGGACTGCTCTTTTTACTTTTCTCCAGTTTTGCTCTGTGCAGTGATAAATCAGGGGCCAAGTCTGCTCTGGAACATCTCTCCCCTCATCCAAAGCTGTCTCAGGCACATGTGCTGCCCTAGGTGCACTAACAGAGATATCCATGCAGATAATGGCATCCTTGCTCCAGCATACTTCCTGTGCCATCCCAAGTCCTCCACTGCTGGTCAAAGGGCACCTTACACTGGCAGGTGGTCACTTCCCAGGGATGGATACCCCCCTCCATTTAGGGCATTGATGCTGCCTAAGAGGTCTGCAACGGCATGACCATTCATTTCTGACAGAGGCATTTGTACCTCAGGAGAAGCATGTCTGCATGTACCAAGGAGAGGAAAGATACAGTGGTAGAGGGAGAGGCAGAGGTTTCCCAGGGGTGCCTTGCAAAGAGCAGCTCCATAGCCAATTCAGAGATCAGGGCAGCCTGCCCCATGCTCTGCCTTTGCTGGTAATGCCAGCTTCTCACCTGTCAGGAGCGTTATGGCAACAAGCCACAAACAGCCGAAGGAAGACGTGGTTTGCATCTGACCCATCTCCTCCCTGCACGTATCCAATTGGAGATGTACAGGGCTCTCCTCTGCAGAGTGCTCATTTTTGGCTCGCCCTCTCTCAGCACACATCTTTGAACTTGCAGGCACGGATGGTGGAGGACTCCGTCCTACCACCCAGATAATACCACCACATAAGCGCCGGCAGAGATTTCTTTGTTCCACTTTTGTACCCATTTTGGAGACAAAAATTAAATAATTCCTTCAGTTCTACCTCCTTCAGAATATTCTGCTACTTAAAATACTGGGTTTGGACTGAGAGCCCCTTAGAAAACCCTTCAAGGGTTTTCTAAGTGATCTTGGCATGTTGCCCATACCCACACAAAATTGCAATTGAAAAAAGATTTAAAAAAAACCCAAAGAAGGTTGGTTGCTGCCTAACCACTGAGGCAGCCAGCCTAACCTGCTCATTTATGCTGGGTTTGTTGGTGCCATAGCACAGACACATGTGCACACCCTAAATGACCCTCAGCAGTTGGGGACCTTGCTCCTGCCAACCCCTAGTCATGACTCCCTGCCTGTGTTCCCAGTGAGGGTCACCTGGCTGGCTGTGCCCCTTGAAGCCACACATGCCCCTGAGCTCCCAGCCCATATCCTCCAGGTGGCCACTAACCCACCACATTTGAGGATGCCTGGGAGAGTTGGCCACACCGCTGTCCTTACCTGCCATTCAAAGTCTTAGAGATGCAGGAAGCCCTGGGGCAAGGGTCTCCTTGGCCCAAAGCATTTCGAGCTTTTGCCACCCACCTCCTAAGACATGGCCCCACAATGCAGGCTGCTGCTCTCTCCATATGCATGAGGTGCTCTCCTCCTGAGGCTGGGTCACGCCATCCCCCAGGCCCCACAGGGGAGTGAAGAGGGTCTCCTACTCTGCAAGCTGTGGATGAGGACCCTGGCTTGGCAGGGGAGAGAGTTGAATTCTGGTGTTTGCCTCAATTTTTGCATTCAGTTGAGGGACATAAGACAGAATTGCCATGGAGCTGTTGAGGCACACCCACACCAGTCTGCAAGGTGCTACCCTGGGAAGCAGATGGTATGACTGACAACTTTTTGAGGATACAATGTCCTTCAAACTGTTTATAATTGCTGTAACCTGCCCATACCACCACCAGCAAATTGAATGCAAGCAGCCAAAAATACATTTTACAAGAAGTCCAGTCATACCTGGCCTGTGTTAGGTGTGTCCTACAAATGCCCATTTTGCTGCTCGTGTACCGCCAGGATTTAGGAAGAGGGAAAATGGATGAGACACTGGATCTCAAGCTCAGACATAGTCTCTCCAGGAGCATGTTTCCTGGTCAACTCCAGGTCAACACCCTGCAGCAGATCTCCTCAGGGAGCCACTGAGCATGGCTGGGCATCTGCAGGTCTCAGTGGGAACCAGGCAGTACTCTCTTGGATCACCATTTTTGTTGAGAGCACTAGAAAGCCTTGTTCTCTACCACTATGGAGGAAGGTGAGGAAGAGCATCATGGAGGTCTGCACTGCCTGTGCACAGCCAGAAGGAGCCATCCACTCAAGAGTCTCTCCACACTTTTACTCCAGGTGGTCTAAGGGGGATTAGGTTCTTGTTTGCTGTCATGGTTTAAAAAAAGGTGAAGCAACATACATCTTTCAAGAGGAAGGATTATCTTGAACAAAGTACAGCTAAGATAGCACTTCAGACTATTTTGAATGAGGATTTGAAGATGCTTGTCTGAAGATCTCACTTAAACCAGGCAGAATTACACGAGCGATATACTCATAAAAATAAAATACTGTGAGAAAAGCGCATATGAAAACAGTGCAGTGGAAAAGTACCCCATACCCTTCTGCACTTTGATGAAGGTCATACTAATGCTAATTAGTGAGTGGAAAAGACTTTAAACGTTCTTCTCCTTTGCAGTACACAGGAGTCAAAATCCATGCCAGATTCCATTAAGAAATCAAAATGGCACTTTTCCAAAAAGAGCACACACTTTGTTTTGGGATGTAGCAGGTATCGAGTGAGAGCATATGAGTGAGCAGGATTCATTGTCAATTGCTCCATCCAATCACATAAGGACAAGATAGAACCAAAAAATAAAAACCAAACAACCCACCCCAAAAATCCCCAACCCTGCTTCCTGCTTATATTTAAGGTTATATCTGCAACTCACTGTGCAATCTCTACTACTACTGCTGCAGCAGTAAGCCAGAGGTTGTCTGCTACTGTGCAATGCTCATCACAACCTGAGCTTAGCAGCATATCCGTGCTACAGGAGAGCAGTCAGTGGTTTGTATCCCCTCTCCCTACAGTATGGCAGCACTCCTGGTTGAGCAAGGGGTACCCAAATGATGCTCCTCTTCACCACTCTGTCTTTCTGCAGTGCCTACCTCCCCTGCCCTTACCTTGGTGGGGGGGAAATGTGGGCTGACGAACCACAATCCGGACTCAAACAGGTGGCAAAACTCAAAGATTATATTCACAGTGCACATTGAATCAAACTAGATCCCTCAGTACTGAAGAAATGACAGACATTAAGTGATAGGATCGCCAGAAAAACCCAACCCTACCCCAGTCCCTCAAAACCCGCGTGGGCAGCGGACACTTTGTACTTACAATGACCCATGAAGAGCCACAGCATCAGCAGAATGGGCTTTTGAAAGCCACCAGAGCATCACCACATTGCTGGAGGTTTATTCATCCTCCCAATGTTTAAACTATTGAAAACTTGACAGGTTTGCATTGTTCTCCTTTGGCAGTATGTTGCTTAAGCAAAAATAATATTGAAGCCGTGGCTTTTTCTTCCACTGAATCCAACCCCATCAGAGAGCATTTTATACCCATATTTGATCAGAAGATGTCCCAATACGTCAAGCAGCAGAAATGTTTTATGGCCAGAAACCAATTTTGCTGTCAGTATTGCCAGAAGAAAGAAAGATAAGAGATGCCCTAATGGTAGAGAAGGAACGAACTGTCCAAATGCCCCCTCTAATCTCCCAGGAATTTGCACTAAATTGCTAGGTAAGGTTGGGAAAGGAGGGCCCTCCATGCAGTAGGAAGGACGTTCTCAAAAATGCACCCATTCAGGAGAAGAGCCAGCTCATGGGGGAAGGGAAACCTTCTATCCTGAGAAGCAAAAGTGAAAAAAAAAACTTTCTGTCAATTTAGCTAAAATAATGAAAGCTATACACTCACTCTCTCATCCATGCAACCCACAGGTTCCTGTGACTGCACCTCACGTATGGTCCAACCTTGCCTGCATTGTCAAGGAAGTCTTTCAGAGGCAGTGCTAGTCCTGATTCTTTTTTCCCCTCTTTTCTTCTTCTAAAGAAGCTGCATGTTTTACAGTGAGGCAGATAAGCTTTTCTCCAAGGGCAGCCACACGTATCTTCCTGCTGTGCTGTTTTTCCCCTCGAGCAAGCACCAGATGCGAGCAGCATGAGAAAATTGCCACCCTTCAGAAACCTCTGAGATCCTTTGTGTTTCTGGTCCACTGACCCATGGCAGAGTGAGAGGGCCAGAGCTGCCCCTGGGACACGCTCTCTCTGGACATGCAGCTATGCTCCTGCAGCTTTCGCTGAAGCACTGGCACAGATTTGCACTGTTCTCAGCATCTCATCTCTCCTTATCCCCATTTTGCATGGATTTAACCATGTTAGCGTGAGTACATTTTCTCCCAGTTCAGTGTAAGGAAAGTAAGACTTTGCATATTGTCTTGAGGACACAGCCAGAGCTTTTGCAGTTAGTCCCAAAATATCATCCTGAGCAGCAGAGGAGCCAGAGCCCAGTAAGGACAAGGCAGTGAAGCAGGTCTCTTCATCACTGCACCCCAACAGCTCAACCAGCACAAAATTTGGCCACCAGCATCCCAGCAAGGGTCTGCACAACAAAAACATGTAACACCTGCTCTCTAGTGCCTGTTCTGCCCTTTGCTGCCTCAGGTGAGTGCTGGACACAGCCTGACCCTCCAGCCATCCTGGCACTCTGTAACCCTTTGGCACCTCACATGCCACAGCTCCAGCTTCCTTGTCCCTGAGATCTGGAAGTGATGAGCAAGCAAACTGCCTGCTGCTCAATTTATCTGCAGATCAAGGAGGAAAGGCCTTCCATATCTGCAAACCAAACCAGACATCAAAGGGAAGCATAAGCCACATCACTCATGTTTTCTTCAACAGAAGTGATGCCACAGGGCCCTGTGTATTAGATAGCTGCTTGGGCTGTGTAACAATTCGCTTGTAGCTTTATAAACTGAAGGGCAAGGTCATTCCTTGGTTAGTACATGAGGTTAGTACACGAGGTTAGTACACATAGGGTATCTTTCTTCTCCGATCACAACCAAGCAGAAGGAAATGAAATCTTGAGGCTTAGGAACAGAAAGTACAGAAAAGTCTACCTAAGAGTGGTTTTACTCCACCTAGAGCCAGTGTTTTCTGCCAGGTTCCTCTTTGCTTGGACACACACATTTCATGGGAGAAAAAGCAAAAGGGCATGAGCCAACTCAGAGGATGTGAATATCAGATGGGGCACCCAGCATCTGAAACACCTTGAAGCAAAGTTACAAGCTGCGATTCTTTTCTTCCAGGAAACGTTCACCAGCTCCTACACGCAAACAGCCATAACTGGTTGATTCCATTTAACCTGATGTTTTCAGTGGCCAGAGCACACATTTAGGAAACATCAGTAGGAAACGTGTCGAGCTAAGCAACCTTTACACAGCCCCTCAGCTACCAGAAGCCACAGCTACAGTAGGCATTCCTTACACAGCACCACATTTGTTTAGACAATTCCCTATGTCTTGCTGAAATTTGAGAAGAAAAGTGATCTATTAGAATTAAGAACACATTAAAACAATCAAGGCATTTCCCTAACCAAAAACACGCATAGCAAAACAAACACAGAGGTAGCACTGGATAAGCGTTACTCTAGTTGGGAGTTCCTGCTTTGTGGTGGTGCTGAGCCCACTCATTCAGTAACACACAGTGCTTCTAGTCTGTAAAAGCATTGAAAAGACCGTGAGTACAGATTTTTGCATGGCAGCACCACTGTTGCAGCCGGTGCTGAGTTCAGATCCATTCTGTACAGCACCTCATGTTATGTCTTTCCCTGCCATACCTGAGCATTGCCTGCTGTGCTAACACAGCTATGACTCAGTTTGTTCTTCAGTCTGAAAAAGAAACACGTGCTGCAGAAGCTTTAGCAACTAGTCTCTGCTCAACTGCTAGACGTGAAATCCCATTTTTACCAAAAAAACCCCAACCTAATTCTCCTCCATTTCAAATAAAATCAGCTCTTGTTTAGTACCTACCTGGAGTTAGTGTCCCAAGCTGCAATCAGACTGGACAAATACGTGCCAGTGATGCACAGGGGTTAGGAACTGGCTGTGCTGGCCATGGAGATGAGCAGCCTTGCCTGCAAGCATGAGGCTTAACTAGGGTTGTCTTGGGCTCCAGTTATGCAAATTCAATTAATCAGCACTGAAATCCTTACCTCAGAGCAGGGCCTGCAACACCGAAGTGAGGAGAGCAGTGGAACAAAGCTTATCACAGAGGGTCTACTGCTGGGCTGCTCTGTTCTTCGGGGTAAGTCCTTCTCTTCCTTATCTATACCAGAATCATGCGTTAACAGTAACTTCCTCACAGCAGAGACTTCATCTCTTGCTTACATAGAAAACCTCTCACAGAGTTTAGGCATGATACAATTAAAGGCAATTATAATAATAATTAATTGATTTTGAAGTCACCATCCATCTTCAGAGTGTTTAATGAATGACAGAGACAGACCCTCCCAGAAGTGCCAGAGGCTGTAGCTCCACCTAATGATATTGCTAAAAGCAAACCTCAAATGCATGCTGGAAGAGATTAATTGTGGTAGATAGGCTGTCAGCACTCCAGTCAAACTTTTATTGTCAGTCATCTGGAGACATGAGCCCAAGGCTACTGAAAAAGACAGAGCTGGAGAATATATCAGTTAATGGTTCATGTATGTGCCTAGTAGTCAAAGGCAGTGATGGGGAGAATAATATTGAAGTGTAGCCCAAGAGTTTCATAACGGTCCACTGAAATAAACACTTTGATGATTCACAATATATATACTGCCAGCCATAAAATCCAGCCCCTCAGCATATTGTCCTATTTTTTTTGTGCAGACGTAAACGTGAGACAGATTTATCAGTTGTGCAAGTTCAGCAGAAGCTTCAGGAACCAGCTCTCTGAGGTCCAGAAGACTGGCTGACCGTTGTAATCATGAAAGGCACACCCAGTGTAACCTGATGGCTTTCTGAGAGCCACAAAACATTTACATCCTGCACCATCAGCTCCCAGACTGACAAGAAAATAAGAATCTTCTTGTGCTGCCATCTCTGAAGAGGGGAACTGTTGGACAATAAATGCTCTGTCCTTCTTTCACCATCTATAAAATTTCCACCTGTGAGAAATTCTGGTAAACCTAAGTCAAAACCGTGCCATACGGGGAGCAGACAGGTTGCAGCACCCACCAGCCATGCTAAGATGCTGTGGATCAGCAGGCAAGGAGCTGCCCCTGGCATGCTTCCCACCATGCTCACCAGCCCCGCCTGCCAGGGCTGCCGCTCACTCGGCTCCCTTGCTCTGCCCTCCTCTTCCTCGCCTGGGAATTTTATACGTGTATTTATACACATACACACACTGCACATTCTTGTTACTTTAGGCATTTCTTTTCCTCCTAGGCAAACAAGCCTTCCCAGTTTTTTTGAACTCCCTCCCACTCGAAACAATAGGCTAGACGTGGAGTGAAACTGTCCCTCCTTAATTCAGGCTGCCACACATTCCTCTTGCTTTAAATAAGGGACTATTGCTAAAGTCATAATTTCCATTCTTTCTCGGTCAACAAGCCAGCCAGAAGCCTGTGCTGGTTCTCAGTCAGGACTGAAAAAGCAACTTCTGTTGCCTGCATTTTTTCTTGTTGCCTGCAATAAGCCATGCTCAGTTGCAGTCCAAAGGTAAAAGAATCACAAGCAAATGGTGAGGCGACCTTAATCACAATGCTTATGGAAGAGTTAGAATTCACTACCAAGATGTTTTAAGAAACTACTCTACTCTCTTGCTTTTGCAGATTCCTGGCTGAACCTATGCCTTCTCATTATTGAAAAGCAAATGTCCTCAGAGAATGGGTTGCCATTTAAGGAAAAGCCAATAGCTAAAAATCCAGACAAAAACACTTTGGAAGACCCAGACTTACTATGGGTGAGTAGTTCTTTCATTGAAATCCCACCTACAAAATGCATGGGTTTTGAAAAGTCATCATAGCAGAAGTACCAGCACTCTAAGCACATTTAAGCTCTGTTAGCTTCCCAGCAAGCCATCCCAGGCAGCAGCATGTCACCTTGAGGGTCAGCCCACGTGCCTTATGCAGACACATCCCAAACCAGCAAAGTCCAAGAACTCCTTGTTGCTGACTCCTGTCGGTTATCTGAGCCCAAATTCCTGTCACACACCAATGAAGATGCTCAAATGTGAGGTACCAAATGCTTCATCTTACCAAAGTGAGGTCCACGTGCCAAGCAGCAGGTCTGTTTTATTTATAGAATTGAATATAGTTATAGCAAACATTTTCCCCAAGCGGTGGCATTACTGGTCCATGCCATTCATAATGCAATGACTAACAGATTTGCTAATTTAATCCTACTTTGTTTGTTCCACACTAGGAAATGGAAAATGTGAATTCCTGTTGTTCAACTCTTGCACCAGATATAGTACATTATTCCTTTTGTTTGGAAAGTTCCGTTTCCAAACACCATCCATTACTCAAACTGTATTAATACAACAAATTTACCATCCAAATAGTTTCCAGTAGCTCTCACCAAGAGGATGTTTTTTTTTTCTTGTGTTATGACCAGTGACACTCATGTCAAAAAGCTCCACTTGGCATCACCTTTTATCCCAAATACTTTGTTTTTTTAAAAAAAAAATAAGCAGGATTGTCTGTTTTAACCACCAGCGATTCGCTACTGGCAAGTATCACAGAAGTGCCCTAGTCAGCCAGGACCACTGGAAACCGCTCAAATGTTTTAGTGTCTTAGTTCTGGGTATTTCATGTGAACCAAAAGTATTTGGTTTGAGTATTGCAGAGCATTGCAGGCTGAGTTCCCAGCTGCCTGTCCCATCTTACACCATTCCAACAAACCTGTTCGACTTCCCTGGAAGGTTTTCCTCTGTGGTACATTAATGGGAAAAAAACGGTGATTTGTTTTGGGACCTTCCTAGGGGAGTGTTCAGGAAGCACCATGCACACCTCAACAAAGAGGATAGACCAGGTTACCCCTGGGGCTGTGAATTGTGAGGTGCCTTTGGCACCCCTGCTTCCAGTTCTGGCTGCAGGCGGCTCTCACCAGCTTAGACCCCACACTCCCGCTTGAAGGCTTCCTACCATCACCAGAGGCAGGTGGCCCTGTGATTGTCCTTGTCACTCCTGGCCTGGCACCAGAAGCTGCAGGTCTCACCCTGCAATGCTGAAAAGCGTAAATCAGGTATTTGCTGGGCATTTCCCCTCATCTGACTGTGCTCAGCTACATACCCACGCTGTGGCATCAGGAATAACAAGGGGCTTGCCATGATACCAGCTGGGAGGTGGATGAATCCTTGAATCCTTGGCAGAGATGCTGCTTTTTATTTGTAACTCTCCTCCATTCAGCTCTGCTCTAGCAAAACTGATCTTTAATACCTTTAGCGTTTCTCATCCTTCATAAAATCTAATAATGCTTCTGATGGCAAATTAATTAAACATGCTGACAGCTGTGATTTAGTCGTTGGAGATGTGACAACCTCTTGAAAAAAGTCAAAATGTACCTTAAAGTAATGCTTTCTAGGTCAAAGAAGTCACAAGAAAACAATATTTTTGCTTATTTTATCACACCTGCTTTCATCTCACACTGTATCTCAAGTTCAAAATTAATGACTTATCTTTCCACAGAAGAGAATATTCCCATGGCTTGTTTTCTTCTGAATTTCATCTGAAAATTTATGCACACAATTATATCAATAGGTGTTCATGGTCTGGATCCTGCTGCATCACACTAGTGAATAAACCAGAGCATCAAAATTGCTTAAAAGTAACAAGAAAAAAAAAAAGCCAACTTAAATTGAGCCAGTTACTCTAATAAAAATGAGAGAGCAAGTACCTATCTGGCATATGAAAAAACAACCAAGATATCCACCCTTTCCATTTTAATTAAAGCTGTGACTCCAAAACCTCAAGTGGAAGTGGGGTGCCCTTTGGCCAGGTGCCCCCTGGCTAGGTGCCCTGTGAATGCATTCCCACAGCTCCTTCCCCAACACGCAACCGACAGAACAGTGATGCTCCCCATCCTTTGCACCCCATCACTTGATGCCCCACAAGATGCTCTGCTCATGCATGTGAGTCCCTCCCCTCCACAAAATATGTCCCTGGTGAACAAGAGCTGCCCACACCTCCCCTGTTCTGGTGGCAGCAGCAGCAGTGCAGGTGAGACCAATCTCAGTAGAGGTGGCTTTGTGAGACAGGCATCTTAATGGTTGCTGAAGGGCAGATTCATGGCCAGGGAAACCTGTTCTGCCTCCACCACCTCTCCAGCAGCACTTCGGACAGGAAGTCCCTGATACCCAGGGAAGCCTCATGCCTGCCTGCTTCTGCCAGATCCAAAGCTCCCTGTGCCACCACTTCTGCCACGGCTGCACCCAGGCAGCACCACGCAGCACTGCAGTAACTCATAGCAGCATCCTCACTAACAAGAGGAGCATCCTTACTCAGAGGGAAGAGCTGATGTCTCATTTTTCATACATTTGGTCAAAGGCAGCTTTTGTTATTTTTGTAGGTTTTGGAAGTAAAAGTTAGTTCTTCTGTTAGTTTTGGTTTTGGTGTTTTGTTTGGGTTTTCTGGTTTTGTTATTGTTGTTTTAAATGAAGATCAATGTAAAACCACCTTGCAAACATTTACAGATGTAGGAAAAAACACCACCACCACCCCTTACTCCCCCCAATAAAACGCTTCAAAGCCAGTTGGAAAAACCCTCACAACCAACCAAACAGGAAAAACTATGTGCCAGGTCAGGTATCAACTCAGGTCATTAAGTAGACATTGCAGTAGTAAAAAATATTCATATTTTAGCCTACTTCTAAGGTTGCCTTTCTGTGTGTTTGGTTTCTGAAACTGAATCACTGGATATGAGGAAGGAATAGGTCATCTGCTTAAGGCCAAGACCCAACACACACACAGATGAGGCTGCAGATGCCCTCTTTGCAGTAAGATCTCCACATCTGAGATGGCTGGTGATGGCAAGAAAATCTCATCCTTTAACGTTTTCCACCACCGGCTGGATCAAGTTTATGTATGTTAATCCCAGCGCTGAGGCAACACAGTCCCAAGAGCTGTGATAGTTATGCCCAGGGGCTTTCCTGTGACTTAGTCCTCCTGTTTAGAGGTTTCTTTTCTGCTGCATGGCCATCATAGAAGCATAGAATGGTTTGTGTTGGAAGGGACCTTAAAGATCATCTAGTTCCAACCCCCCTGTTTCCACTAAAAAGTAGAAACTCAAAGCCCCATCTAGTCTGGCCTTGAACGCTCCCAGGGAAGAGGCATCCATAACTTCTCTGGGCAACCTGTTCCAGTGTCTCACCACCCTCATAGCGAAAAATTCCTTCCTGATATCTAATCTACATCTACTCTCTTCCAGTGTGAAGCCATTACCCCTCATCCTATCACTATATGCCCTTGTAAAAACTCCCTCTTCAGCTTTCTTGTAGGTGCCCTTCAGAAACTGGAAAGCTAGTGTAACATCTCCCTGGAGCCTTCTTTTCTCTAGGCTGAACAACCAGAAGATTTAAATGTATTTTTATAATCAATAAAAGAGTGGGGCTTTACGTGGATTTCATTTGAGTTTCTGCATTCAGCTCTGGCTCAGTGAGAGTCACCTTGCTGCTGGCAGGCAGGACTCCCACCCAAATAAAGGTCACAGCAAGGTCAAGCAAGGAGATGTGGCACGACCAAACTTTCTGGACAGAGACAATCCTTTTGCTCTCTTTGTACAAGAGGAACCCCAAGAAGGACACCGGGCACTTGAGTATCCCCAAACGACAGCCAGGGCTCTTTACACCACACTTGCACAAGCTTTTTTTCCCAAAGTCCTGAGCTGGGGTGCCTGCCCCAGGGTTTGTCTCCCTCAGCAGGCACCCTCTAGACAGCCCTCAGGCACCAGACAGCTTGCAGACGCCTCGACACCGTTCTTCATAGAACACCTAATACCAGCCAGATGTGTCAAAGTATCTGTTTCTTTCAAGGTGGGTCAGAATTTACCTACCTGTCTAAACAGCAATCACCACCCAACAAAGCAAGCTGAGTGCAAATAATTGGAGGCTTTTTTTCATTTAAAAAGGGGAAAGAGTGCTTCCCCTCCCTCTCCCCAACTCCACCCAGAGCAAACCAAACACAAAAGCCTTCTGTTCAGTTTTTGAAGTAAAAATCCCCTGGTGTTTCAGTTTGTTTGATAATATGCTGTTAGCTGAGGTTAAACCTGGGGAAATCCGTTGATTTGAAACACAAGGACTCCCATCACCATTTCTGTGGTTCCACATGCATAGGGACATCTTCTCTGCTCCATTCTACATATTGACAAATAAATATAAAGAAAAGATAAAAGAAAAAAAGATACAGGGTAATTTCCATTAAGATGCTCCCAGTACTTCTTCACGGTGAGGGTGACTGAGCACTGGAAGGGGCTGCCCAGGGAGGTTGTGGAGTCTCCTTCTCTGGAGATACTCAAAACCTACCTGGATGCGCTCCTGAGTGATCTGCTCTAGGTGTTCCTGCTCTGGCAGGGGGATTGGACTAGATGATCTTTCAAGGTCCCTTCCAATCCCTGATATTCTGTGATTCTGTGGTTCACCTGGCAGTCAGGACATTGCAGCCAAAAGTAAAAAGGAGGGAATATGTTCTGTGGCACTAGCTCTGACCCTTTAAAGCACTAAGAAACAAAAGAATTCAATTTTCCATGGTTGAAAAAGCTTTTGGGTGAAATTATCCAGATATCTTTAAAATTCCATTTTTAACAATCGTAGAACTGGATTGCATGGGTGGGAAGATCAGGGAGCTTTGCAGGTCCAAATTTGCAAGTTACAATTACAAGGCTTTCAAGCAGTTAAGCACAGCTTTCACTACCAGAAAAACTTTTGTCAGCAGCTGTGAGTGTGGCTTCTACTAAGAGCTTGATGCCTGCTGGGTTAAAAGTGCTAGCTGGGGAATCTGAACCTGCCAGGGACCTGGCAAAGCATACAGACTCTCCCTGGCAAAGCATCCAGACTCTCCCCCTCCCTCCCACCTCCCCAAGGGAACACTGATGTGCTTGCTTAGGAGATAATGGAAAAAGAAAATTTGCGAGCAGCTGTTTGTGCTTGAGGAGCCATCTGCCACACCACATAGAGCTTTGACACCCATTTTAGGACACACAGCACGGGTGTCTGATCTGCTGATAAAGTAAACGATCACAAGAGGCTGGATGCTCACACGCTTGCAGGTTTGGACTTCACCCAAATGAAAAGGCTGGCCTAGGACGAAGCCAGCTCATTGTGGCGCCAAGACAGCTAGCATGGACACGATTCAACAGTAGATGAGCTCAGGTGTTCAACGCGGTCTGTCTTCCAATATGTTTGTGGGCCTCTGGTAACACCCTGAAATACTGCCAGGTTGGACAGACTGGGACACGGCCCTTGAAAACAATTTGGACTTCTGTGAACAGACCTTGTACATACAACAAGAAGTCATCCTATGCTTTCTACCAATATGCTTTAAAAGCACTTTAAAAGCTTCATCAGTGCAATGTATCATTTTTACCTGTAATAGATATTTTCAAACCAGTTGTTCCACAAGCAGAAAGATGAAGGAAACTTGCTTTCTTATGCATTACCCACCCACTCTACAGTTCGATAATTTTTGTGGTGCTCAAAAAACCCCTATAAAATGGCAGAAGCATTCCCTGGAAAGCAGGACACCTCTTGTATTCATTTCCCTCTCTCCTTTCACATCCCACCTCCATAGTGATCTTCTGGTCTCCAATAAAGAAAAGGCCTCTTTATTCCTTTGCCCTCACTAGAGGCACTAGCAGGCATCTCTCTTGCATCTGGCTATTTATTATCTTTCTCATGGAAGCCTCAGGTACCTGGAGAGATGTCATGGTTACCTGCGGTATAAGCTCTCCACGTGGTTTCCATCTGAAGCCGCCTTTGTGGAGTTGGTGCAGAATTTGCTGCGCCATCTGGCAGCGTGTAATCAAGCGGAGCAGAGGGAAATTGAGACATTTGGAAGCAAAATAGCTAGCATCTGCAGATAGCAAGCAGGTAGCCAGCCAAGCTGTGGTGTCATCGGCAGAAGTCTGCCATTCCCAGATCCAGGCTCGGCGATTCTGCAACGTCAGCGGAGGAAGTGCTCGTTTTTACGATGACTGCGGATGGTGCTGCGGTTCAGATTGACTAACAGTAGCAAAACGGCAACCTTCTCACTCCCCGCTCACCCTGGGCAATGGGTGACCGCTCCGCTAGCTAGTCCTCGGGCCCCAATGAGTTACCCTGTGGGTAAACAGAGAAAATGGGTCTCTTCAGTGCATTTCCTTCTCTGCCAGCAGTCAGCCTCTGTTCAGATGCTGAAGCAGTTCTGCGTGACTCAGCTGGCCAAGTGAAGGCACCTACTGCTGAGGAAATGAACAGCCCTGGCATCGACTGCCTACACCCTCTTATCACTCACCATTGCCTTGTGCCATCCAGCCTCCAGAGGTGCCATAACTTCCCAGAATTCACATCAGTTCTCGTCTGCTCCAGGGTATAAGAAATTGATTTCCAGTAGGACTTCATTTTTCAAGTCTTCTCTTAAATAGCCCTGAGAGCTTTCTCCACTCTGGAGAGCCAAGCCATAAAGCTGTGGCTGTTTCTATGGACACCTCACTCACGCTCCATGACTACTTCTTTCTGGCCTCCTCAGTGTCTTCTCTCACATGCCTGAGTGTCTGGTCCTCTTTGCTCACTCTGTAGCTCAAAGTTGCTTGAGACAGAGACCTTCTGGAATCTGATGTTGGCAAAGTACATGTGTCACTGTGAACTTTGGTGAACAACAGTTAATCATATCATACCATCACAAAATGGTTAGAGTTAGAAGGGACCTTAGAGTTCCAACCCCCCTGCCATGGGCAGAGACACCTCCCACTAGAGCAGGTTGCTCAAAGCCCCATCCAGCCTGACCTTAAACACTTCCAGGGATGGAGCATCCACAATTTCTCTGGGCAACCTGTTCTAGTGCCTCACCATCCTCACAGTAAAGAATTTCTTTCTGGTATCTAATCTAAATCTCCTTCTTTCAATTTAAAGCTGTTACCCATTGTCTTGTCACTACACTTCCTGACAAGAGTCCCTCTCCAGCTCTCCTGTAGGCTCCCTTCTGGAAGGCTGCTATAAGGTCTCCCTAAAACCTTCTCTTCTCCAGGCTGAACAAGCCCAGCTCCTTCTGCCAGTCTTCACAGGAGAGGTGCTCCATCCCTCTGATCATCTTCATGGCCCTCCGCTGTACCCATTCCAACAGTTCCATGTCCCTTCTATGTTGAGGACTCCAGAGCTGGACACAGTACTCGAGGTGGGGTCTTGCGAGCGCAGAGTAGAGGGGCAGAATCACCTCCCACAACCTGCTGGCCACACCTCTTTTGATGCAGCCCAGGATGCGGTTGGCTTTCTGGGCTGCCAGTGGGCACTGCTGGCTCATGTTGAGCTTCTCATCTACCGTCACTCCCAAGTCCTTCTCCTCATGGCTGCTCTCCAGCCGTTTCTCCACCCAACCTGTATTTGTGCTTGGGATTGCCATGTCCCAGGTGCAGGACCCTGCACTTGGCTTGGCTGAACTTCGAGCAGTTGTTCTTCCTTCCTCATAGCCCACACATCTGCCACAGCCTTCAGCAACCCTGATACTTGATAAGCAATATACCCCTAAAACCACACAGCAACACTTTGCCACTTTGCTTCCATGTTGACATTCTCTGGCATGGAAACCATGCCATGCATAAAATGAGTCCCAACATGGCTCTGGCAACGTGTTGGATGCATAAAGGAGGGAAGGGCAGAGAGCTAAGTACTGAGCAGTAAACCTTTGGGATTTATTGAAGTTCCAGGACATGTGGATCAGTGAATTCATTGCCACACTGTATGGAGAAGAAGGATTGGGTATTGCTGCTAAACAGCACAACACTCCCCCAAAATGGTGTTAGTTCCTTTCCTGGATGGCTCCACTAGCTGACAAAGCGTGGAAAGTTCTTGCTAAACATCTCTCCCACACAATACAATTTGGCAGAGAGATTAACAGCGCAATGTACTGCACCTTCTTTTTAATCTCATGTAAAAATTTTGACTGCTAAACCACTCTCCTTTATCAGCAGTGTGCCGTTAGAACTGCTCCTCAATGATTCTGTGCTGGAACACTGTACCATGCTCAGGAAGTGTTTCGACCTACCTACAGGAGATTTAGTATGGCAGCATTAGCCTATAATTAAGTTTTTGGCAAAGCTTCCATTCTATAATGCTACCCTAAAAGAAGAGGGTATTCAGAGCTGAAGATACCTATGAAATTCATGATTACTTGTCCAATTTCTTAGGATTTTTGTTTAGTGGGGCTTTTTTTTTAGTATTTCTTTAAAATAATATCTTTGGCCTGAGACTTCAAACTGAATACCTAACTGTGACTCACTGAGATGAATTTAAGACCGTACTGTCAGGTAGAACAGCCCCATGTTTCTTCTTGAAGATTTCCCACAGCACAGACCGCATTATTTTCATGAGCCTGAACTTTTTCATGTTACTTTTCCTCAAGAGACCTAAGGGAGTAGAGTCTTCATTCACTATAATCTTCATTCACTACTAGTCCTCCAGTATAATTAGATTAGCTTTTCCCTGCTCATTGTGAACACACTGCATCTAGGTGGACTTCCTTATGGTGCAGCAACACCGGTCCTTCAGATGATGAGCTCAGCTACACAGTACAGAATATGAGTGTATAAATACCTGCTGCTAGACCAAATTGTGTATTCTCCTTAAAGTATAAGGCCTTACCTTTGAAAATAATGTAAGAAATTATATTTGCTCATGCTTTTAGAAATAATACCACAGTTGTGCTTGGCTGAACCTTGAAAGACAGAGATCCTGGTCAGCAGCACCAGGACTGGTAAGGCCATTAGACCTACCCACGTTGTTAAAGTGGTGAAAGAAGGCCAGTGAAATACAGATGTGCAACTGGAGCATAAGAAAGCAGAAGCTTACTCTCTATGAGCCTCAAATTAGGAGGGAAATTTGTTGAGAGGTACCTGGTATTGTATGAGGAACATGTTTATGTGGAGCATGTGTTTTGGGAGAAGATGGTGATGTGCCAGGGGCACAGATCCAACTGCTGTTATCAGTGATACTACTACAACGAGGATCATTGTGACTGTGTTGACAGCAATAGTAATGCCCATGGGTAAAAAGAACCTGGAAGACTGCTGTGTCCACTGTAAGGAGGCATACGTGGTGGCACTGAGGAGTGGTGGCAGAGGAAGTCTGAGCTGAGCTTGTCCATATCAAATTCCTCCTGTTCTTGTTCCTTCTTTTACCCAGACTCCTCATGTCAGCCTCAGCAATCCTTTGCCTCTCCTTTTCCTAATACAGATCTGGCACAAGCCAAAGAGCCAGGGGAAGCATCCAGCTGCACCACACTTTAAGCTGCAAGATGACCCTTTTGTGAACAAGAACTGCAGTTGCTGCTGGCCTTCCTGCTTAGGACACTGGCAGAACTGAATGGGTGACCTGAGATGATTGACACTTGGCCACCCCACTGACTAGCCCAGACAGGGGAAATGATGGTGGCAGAGCCCCAGGAGTGGAGTGATGAGACCATCTTCTCATTCAGAAACCACAGACCTGATGGAGGGACAGCACACCCACTGTGCTCACCTTTTTCCCCACACACCTGCCTTGCAGTTCTTGAAGTGGCTTGGATGTAGTCATGGTTTGGGTCACAGATCATACGACCATCTCAAGCACAGCCAACAACAGTTGCTCAGTGTTCACGCTTCTTCCCAGTTTCTTAATTCCAAATCAGTTCACCTGCTCCTAGGATTTCTTTATGTCCTCTCTTTGCCTCTTACCTCATTTTCCATCACATCACACTCCTGCTTCCTTTCTCTCTGACTGCCATTTGCTCTTCCTTAAAGTCTCAACACAGGAAATTTTATGAAAACACCCCCATATCTGGAGCAATGGACTTCAGCATAGAAAGCCTCTTCTTGAAAGCCTTTTCCATCTCTTTGAATAAAATCCTGTGCATGGCTGAGGAAATACAAGCCTGATTTTTAGAATCACTCCGGTGTATCCGAGAAGTGTATTTTAAGTAGCTTGGGCAGCTACCTTGTTTCAGACAGAGCCACCTTACACAGGCTGGAAAAGCAATTACAGACAAGACTTTTCCCTGCAGCTTTTTTTGTTTTCCCCTCCATTTACAAGAAGTCCTTCCAGGTGTCCTTCATCAAAGTAGTCCATTCGCCTTCAGCCAGAACATTACATGTTACGACAGGCAATGGTTTTGACCTTCAGTGTGAGAACAAGAAAGATACCCCGATTCCCTCTCACGAGAGCTAGATTAGCATGTGTGTTCTCTTTGCATGCTCTCCCCGCTTTGAATGAGGTAGAGAGTACACTCAAAGCATCTAAAATACCAGTTAAAAAAAATTACTTGCCTGAATGGAAATTTCCTTGCAGCCTTTATTGTTCACTGTCTGTCTGCTGCTGCAGTTCTCAAGAGATCGGGAACAGCGTCTTTAGAAACATTTGAACAGGACATAAAATACCAGAGGGACATTGAGAAGATACTAACAAAGACTGAAAAATCTGAGGCTTCCTCGAGAAAGAGCTAAGTAGAACAAGTGCCTCAGCACTTGCTGCTTCAAGCCACACCAGGCCAGCATGATTAAACTTCATTTTAGCAAAGAGGCAAAATGTTAAGAGAGGAAAACAAGAGGTACAAAGGGATGTGCAACTGTTTGTGGGTTGTTTTTTTTTTTACACCAAGTCATATATTTCCCCAGATCAAATAAGATCAATAAATCAATCATTACTTATCACAACAAAGGCTCAACCCAATGCAGTTCAGCTCCAATCCTGGAAAAGGCAAAAAAAAAATTCCCTTGCTGCTGTTAAGGGCCCTTTATATAACTGGTCCTTCTTTGTATTTGCCTGACAGTAACTCACATTAAGAAACACTTTTGGATGAACTCACCCAAGTCAAATACACCCTGTGAATTGGCATCATTTTATACAGTGGCCACAGTGAGCCGTGCATCTCAACTTCACCTTTTATATTTGTAACCAGCCAGGTTTCACCCTGTGTGTCCTATGTGCCCCTTTAAAGCAAATGGGTTTAAGAAGAAAAGTTGACAAAAATAGTTTGAAATTCTTCTCGTAATATTTTAAACATGCCTAGTGGTTATGTAACATGAGCAATTTTCACTCTCGTTTATGTGGCACAAAGGTAGGCCAGGGCAGCTGGCAGAGTGAATGATAACGTGATACAAGCAGAACTACAGCCCAGATAGTTTCTATCCCCTGCCATAAAATCATACCCCACTTTTAACAGGTAGCTTCACTGCCAGTTACACTTCCTTCAAGCTGGTGTGCTTAAATATAAGAGTTAGAGTGACATTAGATTGAAAAGGTATGATCACAGAATCACAGAATATCAGGGATTGGAAGGGACCTTGAAAGATCATCTAGTCCGGTCCCCCTGCCAGAGCAGGAACACCTAGAGCAGGTCACTCAGGAACACATCCAGGTGGGTTTTGAGTATCTCCAGAGAAGGAGACTCCATGACTTCCCTGGGCAGCCCCTTCCAGTGTTCAGTCACCCTCACTGTGAAGAAGTTTTTCTTCATATACAGAGACATGGTATCCTCATAATAGAGACATCTGCAAAACTACAAGCATTAACCATCATGGCAAGCCTGCAACGCCTGCCAGCCTTTTATAACTTGTTTCTCCTGTTACGTGAGTATCACAGTGACGACCTCTCTCCAGTGACAAAAAAACCTCCTTCTCTCCACCGAACCACTACATCAGAGCATAAACAGCCCACATACAAAAGGCTTTAGCGTCTGGATTAACCCCATGTTAGAGTATGTGTGCCTACTTGTATACAGGGATACCCAGATACGCACAAAGTCGACTCAAGTATTGGAAGGCAACCTTTGCTATGAAATACTGGGCAGGCATTCCATGAGGTTTTTACAGGTTATAAAGCACCAACAGAAACAAAAGCCTTAAAAACCCATCCTGCAGCCTTGTGGCATTCTAACAAGCTGAGGTGTGAAACTAACTGCTAGCTACCTCCCAGTAGTCAACCTGCCCTGAAAACAGAAGAATCTGTAGCAGGCTGTTTCAAACACCTTGCATAAGTGAATTTCTTCTCATGAGTGATATCAGTGAAATCACGTGGAACACAGTATGCTACGCTGCAATTTACTGCTACGATGGCTCATGATTACCTTTAAAAAGTATTTTGATAGAAGGTTTCCTATACGCCATGGATATGTTTCAAATCAACTATATTCAAAGGGACCAGAGACAAGGAATACCATACTTCTGTAATCTAATAGTGACATTATTTCTTTTAAATATCTGCCATTGCAATGGGGGCCTGAGCTAGAGGTTGAGCTTGGAGTTTTATCCAATAGTGCGCAATGACATTGCTTGATATTTAGCTCCACCTATGGGCACCTCCACGCACCTCTTCCAATTTATTGAAGTAGTTAAAGAACAGAGCTTTGATTTAAGGCCCTAATCACACAAGTCTCTCCCCTACTCCCCATGTTGTGTCAAAGAAAAGTAGGTGCACAATTCCGTTGAGAACTGCATTCAAGCTCAGATGTAGGTAATTTTTCAAATCACGCAGCACAAATTCTTTAAATAAAAAGGAGAAGAATGAGGGAAAAGGGGGGAAAAATAAAGCAACCCAGAACACTGCATTTTAGAAATTACACAACAAAAAGAGATTCAGGATCTTTTTTTAAGAGAATATACAAGATTAGCTCCTTATTTCCAAAGCATTTGCATTGACTCTTTTAAACCAAGTTCTAGTATACTAAGCAGTGATTTTTGACTTTTTTTTTAAAGTCAAAATTCCAATAGTTTTCTCAAACAAAAGCTGACTTGCAAGCTACAACCTAATTCAAAATCTCTAGGATATAGAACTTCCTTGGACCTACTGATACGAACCCAGCCTGATACAAATTAGCAGCTCACTGAAAACCATATGTAATTTCATTGGTATGCTGAAACACAAAATAAAAGCAGAAAAGTCTATAAAGTTTATGAGCTAAGTTCCTTTGAGAGTTACCCAAAGCCTCGTAAGATCGCAACAAGAAGTGGCCACTTGCTATGAGCTGCTCCTCTGCTATTTAGTTTTTGAATACTAGAGATACACTTTGAGACAGTCAGACTATTTTATTTAATTTTCTGGACCAGAGTGAGAAACTGTAAGGGAAGGATACTAAGATGACTTCACCAAAAATCTGTTTTAAAAGCCTGGCAAATTCTGGAAGAATCATTTCAAAGTTTTAGAAGAACTATTACAGAAGAAGTTGAAAAGATCCTGAGAATCAGGGGACATAAGTGCATGATGTGAAGGAGAGGAGAAAGTGACAACAGGATTTTGGCAGAGACCACAGTATAGACTTCCAACCACTGAAGTGCACAGAGGCAGAGAGCTCAAAAGGGAGTTCCAGAACACGCCTAGACCCAGCAGCACCCTTTGGCACCCCAAAAAAACTACCATATTCTCACAAAAGAAATTTGAACCAGATAATGGTAATGTCTATCTGAATGACACCTAAAGGCTCTGTTTAGCTTTCCCTCTTCAGCACTTTATTAGGCTTGATATGGAGTAACTCCAAACATTCAGTCGAGAAATGTAATGCTCAGTAGCACAAAAAGGCTCAAAAGACAGATAGACCTTCTACCTCTTCCTCTAGATTTCTGCAGTAGCTTGTCAAGCCCCTGTTTCGTAAAACTTTTAACTCAAGTATCAAGGGTCCAGATACAAAGCTCAACAAAAGGGATTTGGAAAAATGGAGTTGTGAGCAAAGCAATGGCTACCTGCTGAAACCCTCAGTATCAAACGCGAGGACTTGGAGATACACTGAGTTTATGCTGACTAACAAGCATAGGTTGAAGAGTAACTAAGTAGGTGATACACACTTTAAAGAGATACAAGTTGAACTCCTGACAATATTCCAGGGCTCTTTGCACATTTGTTTTTCCTGGAACGAGCTTCTTCTCCTCACTGGACTCAGGAAGCAGTAGAGTAGGACAGCCACCATCAAAGTTTCCAGAGGTTTAGACAATGGTAGATGGCAGCCAGCATCACACTCGTGAGTCTGATTTGTTCCCACACCTACAGAGATATTGAAGGTATCACAACACACCCTGTGAGACAGGGAATTAATTGCTGCTCAGCCAGAGTTACAGATGCAAGGCATCAGAACACAGTACAAAAGCCTACATCTGTAAAATCACAGAATGACATGAGGCTGGAAGGGACCTCCTGGAGACCATCTACTCCAACCCCCCCACCAGAGCAGGTTGCACAGGAACATGTCCAGGTGAGTTTTGAATGCCTCCAGAGACTCTACCACATCTCCGGGCAGCCTGTTCAGTGCTCTGCCACACTCAAAGTAAAAAATTTCCTTCTCGTGTTCAGATGGAACTTCTTATGTGCCTGTCACCTCTTGTCCTGTCACCAGGCACCACTGAAAAAAGACTGGCCCCCAACCTCTTGACAGCAACCCTTTAAGTATTTATAGCTGTTGATCATGTTGATCAGATTCTGCCCCCTCGCCCCAAGTTCCCTCAGCCTTTCCTCACAACAGAAATGTTCTAGGCCCCTAAGTCATCTTTGTAGCCCTAATCCAAATAAAGTATAACCGTGTATAAATGACAGTAGGAGAGATGTAACACCGAGCAAACAGAAAATCAGGTATAATTTCATTAGGATTAATAAAGGGCACAACACCTTGGGCATTAGGTGAATGTCAGAAAACTTCTTAGTTGCACTGAGAGACTTCATAGAGGCAGGATGTGCTAGTAATGAAACTGCAAATAAAATGAGTTCCTGTCACAACTTAAATGGCAAGAAAAATGGCAGATCCACAAAATTGAAGTCAAAAGTAAAAGCTAAGGAGATAAAGGACCTGCTTGGTAGGGACTGAGACTAACAAATGCAAGCTATAAATACACCATCGCTCAAAATCTGAAAGCCACTACTGACAGACTCAAAACCTGACAGCAAGATCAGCACCAGACTGAAGACTACTGAAAAAGTCCCTGTCTGTGCTCTCCCTGTGCTGTGCTGCCAGCCTACACCACCTTTGCAAAACCTTTGTAAATCCTCTAGCAAAGTTCCAAAGCCACAGACACCGAGCTACACCTATCCTTGGGTAAAAGAAAAAACCAATTTCAGAAAGACGACCTAGGAGATTGCTTGTAAACCTCCGAGATTCTCAGCCTTTGAGAAACCTGGAATAACATTTTGTGGAAGAAGGGCAGGGGTAAGAGCAGGAAGAAACACTAGGAAGAACTGGATTTTTTTTCAGCTGGTCTTTGAGAGGTAAAAAGTCCAAAACAGAGTATGTGACATGACTCCCAGAAGTGACAATGTGCCACTTGGAGCTTCTGTCTCTTCTTCCACCTGTTCAACCTTTCATACTTGATCTCCCATGATTTTACTTCTTTTCAAAGCTCAGGCAGAATGTACTGCAGTAAAAAGCAATTGTCAGTTACTGACAAAGAAAACCACAAAAGGGAAAAAAAAGAAGTTGTAATTTTGGATACATACAAACCAGGTAAGTGATGAAAAGTTTCAAGTATGACAGTCACTGCTTCATCAATTTAAATTTTGGCAGAGAATGCAAATCCAAGTCCTGCCAGATCCATCCTGTCATCTACCTACTCATCAGTCGTGTTTGTGACCTTGCTTTATTCACTGTAACGTACGGTATCTTGGGGGATGTCTTATCTTTGTTATTACAGTTGCTTTGTGGTTTTCTTTTTAGATATCCAAGCACAAATTATCAAAAGCATTAAGCAGGTATAATTATCTGCAAAATGTTTCTACAGTGTGTTGGGCAAGCCAGGATAAAAGCAAATAAGATAGAGGAAGTGCAGCAAGTGAACCCAAGACCTAGTAAGTGAATTTCTGCTATCATTTTCTGTGTTTGCAATTGGGAGAGGGTTCTGGACATAGCAGACCAAGCAAGCAAGCTTTGCAGATGGAAAAAATAACAAATTTCAAGTTAAAGAACTTTTCTTCCCCAAGACATTCTTTCTAGTGTAGCAACGCAAAACTTGAATAGGCTGGTGACTATGCCTAGGGCAAAGGGCTGTGCTCTAACTGTTAAAATGCTACGACAGAGTTGCTGGAGTTCATTCCTTCCCCACCCTTGACAAGTCTGGGCTACGCCAGAAGAACTAATACACCTGTCCAATATTTCAAATATCAACGTTACTACACTTGTTGCTGCTCTGAGAAACAAAACCTGAATAAGAACAAACTTTAGTCTTCCATGTTGTTGAATTCTCCTTGGGAACAAGTAAGGTCTTTCATACAGTACCGCATGCACAAAGGCATCATCCAGTGATGGGAATATGCGTCTCTAAACTGCAAAATGGCAAATACAAAACATAAACTATACTTAAAAAAAATAATATTAGAAATGATGAGGTCTTCTATGTAGAGCAGGATGGCTCAGTTGGAATTACTATTTCACCTTCTCCCTTTCGTTAGATCACTCAAGGACCAAGTTATTTCTGTACTCTATGCGGGAATTCCCCTGCATGGGCCTGCACGCAGCAGCCCTTCGTTGTTTCAAACCACTTCTGTGTATAAAACAATTTCTTACAAACATCAATATTTCCCAGTTGCAAGTAGAGTGAAGTGAAGCCTTCAATGCATTTTTGCTCAACGTGTTTTGCAACACAAAGACTTACAGTGACCAGGTAAAGCCATTTAAGTGCTGACATATTTTCATTTTCCAAAGGCTTTAAAAATAGACATATTCATGTTGTAGAAGAAAGCACATTATGAATGCACAGGGATTATTATAGACTGGTAAGATGTTGATACCTTTATTAGGAAGCATATCAACTTCAGGCACAAAATCAGTTTTTAATTGGAATATTCTGGACTGTATTTGATGCATTAGTAGATTCTCATACTTCGATTGAGATCATGCAAGTCTCTTAAGCAGAGGGCTGCAAAGCTTTGCTCTGAATTCATTTGGTTGGTGAGAATGTGACCTGGAACAACATTCTTACCTTTTTCAAATCAGAAGTGTTTGGAATCTTAAAGTTCAGACTTCGGCGCGAAATCTTCAACTAGTTCCATGCATGAATACCATGACTTTTACAAGAAGGCAACAAAATATTTTAATTTAAATATGCCCCATACTATACAACTGTATAAAATACTAACTAAGCATTCATTTGAACATCAAAAAAAAAAAACAACAACAAAAAACCAACCAACCAATAAACAAACAGGAAAAGCCAAGCAGCACACTGTAGTGATGATGCCAGAAGGTGGCACAAGCCAGGATATACAACCAGAAAGACAGGCAAGTTACTCTCTCACAACCTTTGTTTGCTATCATCATCAGAAGGGGAAAAACACTGTAACCATCCCAAGACTCCCATGGTTTCTAGTGCCCACCTTATTAAGCAGATGTCAGTGTCCTAAAGCGATGAAAACCATATTGATGTTTAACATTCCATTCTTTTTAATTGAGAGGTAGCACTGCTTCCTTAGGATTGTTAGGAAACACAACAGCAACTAGCTGGGTTTCTAATGCAAAACTAATGCTTTAATTGGTAACCACAGAAAGATCAAAAAAGGACAGAAAAGAAATTATTCCAACAATTTTAAATTGAACGAAGTCAAATCAGCCCAGTAGTAATTTGAGAAACATGGAAAAAAATCTTGGAAAGGCTTAAAGGCAGTTGTGGCAAACCTACAAAGTTTCTCTCCATTTTATTGATTCTGTGTGTTAATAAGCAGTACAAGTATCCAAGCTGATCGTTATACCTTAGTAACACAAAACAACCCGACGCTTCCCCATGTCCATAAAACACAGCTCCAGCTCTTCTTAACACTGCCAAGATGGAGAGAGCCACTTGAGTTAGATCCAACACAGACACCAGGTACCAGTGTTTATTTCAGTTTACAGGGCATACTTGCATAAACTGCAGGTATTACTTGAATTCAATGTATGCCTGCTCTTGGTAGTCACAGGATATCAATTTCTATTTTGCCTATTATAATGACAGGCCTTCAATAACACATTTACACTGCACCACAGTTTGGAATGGCTTCATTATATACCTTACATTTTAAAATATGTATTACTTATTTAAAAAACAAGGTGTGAACCTGGGTATTGAGGTCAATGTTTGCTTCAAATGGCACAGAATGGATTTCTTTGTATTAACTCCAGTTATTAAACTTATTCTCAAACCAACTGTGGCAAAAGCAAACCAACAGAGAACCATGCTTTGATTTCTAAAATCATGTTGAGAAGACTCAAACGTCCCCTTTCTAAAAGTGTGATATTTTCCCCACAGATATGAGTTACTATCTCTTAAAAAAAATACTGATGCTTATTTCAAAGTGAGGATCTCAATTTTAAAAAAGAAGTAATAAAATACACTTCTGTCATCTTTTTTCCTCTAAACTTGTACGTCATGAGCTACTGCCTTTGAACACTAACATATAAAAACCCCTAAAGCTTCTCCCACACATACCCATTACTTAAGTACGTATCATTACTTGGCATTAAGCATCTCTAATACCAGCTAATTTAGGATGCAAAGCTAAGAAAGTTTATATTTATGGACATACAAAGCCAGTAGAAAAAGATACAAGTGTGCAGCTTGTAGAACAGTTCACATCAGGAATGAACAAGGGAAAGGCACTCCATCTCTCTTTGCTGTTCTACACACTGTGTGCCATTTTTCTGTCCCTGTCAGAACTTTGCTTACAACAATGCAGATTCACATACAAAGTTAATGTCTCTCCATTACTTTTTTTTCCCATTGAAAAATTACATTGTTGTGAATATGCAACATTAGCTTTATGTATACGCTTGAGTATTTTTTTTTTTCCAAATGAGAAAGTCAAAAGCTACTGAACAAATGTTATTGAAGATATAAATTATTTTAAAACTTAAATAATTTAAAATCAACTTATTTAAACAACTTTCCTATTGCACATTTTTCCATTACTTTGCCAGATAAAATCCCATATGGGCATTTAAAAGGTTAAAATTTTAAAAGCACAAGTTACATAGCACCAAACTAAGGTGCTGAAGAAATTGTATGCCTGCTGGAAAATGAAACCCAAATATAAATATTTACGTATATACACATCTAGTAGTAAGTCCAGGATGCTGAGATAATAAATATTTTAAACAATTTCCCAGAACTCCAGAAAGGTGAGAAACTATAGAAAATAATGCAAAGTTACTTTAGAAGACCAAGAATACACATGCACAAAATCTATTATAAGAAAAAGGTTTATAATTCCTGTACTTTAATCCTTAAACCCACCTCTGTTACCGCTATGCATTCCACACAATGACTAGCCTATTAGTTTGAGGATTTACGTGAGTCAGAAGAAAGAAAGCTCCCCCGAGATGCTTTATAATGGAACTGCCTACAGTACCCCCCAAAATGCACCTAGATTACTCTGTTATGTCTCAAACTGCCTTCTTCTGCTTATCTTTTGCTCCCAGTGATCTGGGAATACACTCATGAGATCCATCAACCCGCAGCATCAAAAAAATAAGGATGAAACTTCCTGTATTTTTTCTGAGCAAACTTATATTGGAATTTCTCCTACTGTAACTGCTGCCGTTGCCACCAAACCTGTGATCTGCTGTTTCCACAGTAAATGTTTCCCTCGCATATGTCTACTCATAACCCTTGGAAAAACAACAGCAGTTCAACTTAAGTGGGTAGGAGTATAATCTGGCCTTCTCGTCTGAATAATTTTTGGTTTGGGTTTCTTGGTTTCTTCTTCCACATCGTTTTCCTGGTCGCTCTCACATACGTGGACGACAACACTAGGAGTAGTGTCCGTTGCAGCATGGAGCTCATACTTTTCTCCTGAAAGTTAAAATATTAGCAAGACTGGTTAAAAAGGATCCGTTCTGTAGAACAGCATGAAAGAAATGACTAAAAAGAAAGGAATTCACAAAAACATGTAAGCGATACGCTAATGACAAAAGCCTGATGGCACAAGACATTAGATGGTGGTGCATTGCCAACAGTCACATTTACCATCCGAAGTATTTAGGTTCCCTTTTCAAAGCAACATAGTTCAGCTGCGCTCTTAAAAGCAAATTTACATAAATCAGCCTAGGCAATTACGGAAAATATTCTACAAGAGCAGTCACAAGTCTTGTTGGTGGGGTTTTGTCATTGTAAAGCACATGAGGTTACCACATCCTCTGGACCACATTCAGGTAAGGCTGCAACTGTCCTGAATGACAGTAAAGCCACAGGATCCTTCTTCCCCCCAGAAAGCGTTAAGAAAGCTGGATGCATTTCTTCCTACCCCACAAAAAGGTGCTTGCTCTAACACCGTTCTGACATTCTGTGGTGCAGCAGAGCTAGACAGCAAGCTTCATGCATATATAATGTGAAACACTCAGCTATAATGCAACTAGTGCACAGAAGTGCTATGACACAAATATTATTGATCATTGATGTGAAATCTGTTTGTTCCATGATACAAAGAATTGCTTTTAGGTGTTAAATAGGTGTTAAATAACTTTAAACTTACATTAGCTCAAGGAAAGAGCAAACTATTTCTTTTCACCACTTCCCTGATCAGCTCCCCTTAATGTAGTTTCCTTCTTACTTTGTTCTTTGTAGTAAGGAGGATAGTCTCCATTAAGACCACTACAGTCCATCAGCTGCCCACGAGCTGTTCAAAACAGTTAACTCTGGTAGCAAGCAGCACACTCTAGGGTGCCAAGGATTTAGAATGGTCTCTACTTTGTCTCCCTGAGAACTTTAGGAAGCAGATCTGGCACAAAGAGCAGTTTCAAAGAGGAAAAGGCTCTTGCCTCCAGTTCTTCAGAAACACACAAGCCACTCTGCTAAAGAGTAACCCCTGCTTGTTCCTTGGTACCAACTCCTCTTTCCAATGAACATCACAGTCAAGAAAGAGGTAGAGCTTCACAGGGCTTAACATTCACAATATATAAGAAAAATCTCATGGGAAAAGGGATCACAGATCTGCCAGTAAGGTCATTGCAGGGCATCTCAATAACAGATCTTTCAGGGGAAAAAAAAGACCAACTTTTACTGTTTAGTAAGCCCTGAGGTATTTAAAACCTACAGGTTTCCTTTTGGTATTGCTAAACCTTAAAAAGCTTGTAGTAAAGAAAGCAGCACCCATGGAGCAAGGTCTGAACTTTCATAAAATCATTAAGCTGTAATCTTACTTATTTACTCATTCCAAGTGTTTCATCAAAACCAACTTTTGTTAGGACAAGTGTGGTCTTATAGGACTTCTGTTTCAAAAACTGGTTTCAGGAAAATAAAATCTTTGATAAAAATATATAGTATGTCAGCAGCATTCTTGATGGATGGTTTTAAAGACCTATATGCAGGCTCATTTGCTTAGCCTATGTATTTCTAGATAAACAAATGATGTGTGGTAGCATTTTACACCTCGGTTCTAACTCTAATACTAACTCTAACCTGGTAGGATCTTTGGATATCAGCAGCACAGTCAACCGTAAACTATTACACAGAAAGCTGATCATGAGGCACCAAGAGTTCTGCACTACTCTCATCTCCACCCCTTATTACTGACATAATAAGAGGTGTTCTCTAAGCTGGTAGGTAAACAGGTACATAAGAATACTGCAGTAAAAGTATTCAGACTACAGTTTTTATTCTTGTTGATACTGCTACTAAATGTGGCCATTTCTTCTTCTCCCCTAAACTTAATGGTAAAGCTGCAAACAAGTGAAATCAGAGTTGTAGGTTTTGTGAAATATAATTTGCACCAATTCTTATTAAGAAGGTTGTCTTAACTGAGGTATAGAATGACATCAAGGGATGTGATCATTAATCACTGAAAAGTAGAGCTATGTTTAAAAAAAGAGTTCAGTTTAGTGGCAATTTACATCCATTTTGGAAAGTAGTATTTGTTTTAAAACACAAATAGGATTAATAGTTCTACACGCTATCTGTGGTGCCATCCATTTTTAATAATTAGACCAATAATAGTTAGACCTTTAATAATTACACCTATAAACTATAAGACCTATTTAACAATTAGACCTTAGTGTACACAGTGTAGTTAGCTGAAATGACAAGCAACTTATAGGAAAGCACTAGAAATAAGGGGTAAGTGTATGTTCTTAATATTTCATTTAGTTTGGACAGTGGGGAAAAAAAAGAAGAGGAACCCGATATAAACTTTTTTCTTTCCAGGGTAAAGCTATCCCAAAGTTTCCAGTTAATGAATAAATTGCAGCAGATGAAAATTACAAGCAGCAAGGAGCAGCAGAAACTTCTCCCTCTTAAGGACAAGGGGTAATGGGTGCAAGCTGGAACATAGGAGGTTCTACTTAAATATGAGAAAAAATTTCTTCACAGTGAGAGTGAGAGAACACTGGCAGGGGCTGCCCAGGGAGGTTGTGGAGTCTCCTTCTCTGGAGACGTTCAAAGCCTGCCTGGCCGTGTTCCTGAGTGACCTGCTCTAGGTGTTCCTGCTCCGGCAGGGGGACTGGACTAGATGATCTTTCAAGGTCCCTTCCAATCCCTGATATTCTGTGATTAACTCCAAAAGAGCATTAGGTTGATACAAACAGTTCCCCTCCTACACATACTACTCTCTCAGTCGTAGAGGTAATTCTAGCGCAGAGCCCCACAGCCATCACTGGTTTCATTGGCTGAAAGGGGACTCTCCTGTCCCTTCAAGAGCAATGTAACTACACAACTGCTTCTTCATTTTCAGGAAGCTGCTTCTTGAGGATTCTGATGAATAAGCTAATATATTATTGAAGCACCGTTCACGCTCTCTGCAAATCACAAAAAAGATCACACTGTGGAGGTCTGGACCCTCCAAGCGACACTGTGGAATTACCGTGTGTATAAGAACCTACCATTTATCAACGCTTTTCTGATATTACAAACTTAATTGGTAGATGGTAATTAACCGGAAAAGTTCTAGAAATTCAGAAAGTTTAAAATGTGTTTTACTCAAAATTCTAGCGTTTCTACTCCTTCTTACCTGGTCCTAACTTGGAGATAGCATATAAAAGGTCATAGTTAATGACTGGAGTAGCATCCTCTACTTGCTTCCAATCAACAGGTGGAGAGGCAGGAGGTGAAATCAAAAACTGTTTGTCTGGGTTCGGTGGTGCTAAGTGTGAGCTTCCAATGTGCAAAGTCTGAAAAAAGCACAAAAGCCAACGCTGTTTCACTATTATCCATGAATCCATCCTTCATGAGGAATTTTAAGGTTTGGATAGATGTTATGCTGTAACAGGCACTCAAGGTGGCAGCATGTAACTATATTACTGAGGAGAGCTATATGAAAGACCCAGTATACAAAATACAGACAAGCCACCACACTTATTAACTCTGATGAAACATGCAATGAAGTATGCACATCCGCACCTTCTCATTATGGAGTTTTACAAAAATTTCACCAGAAAATATCTGTCCTTAAAATACTGAGGTAGGAGGAAGCTGGATATGGGCTTTAAGGCCTAATGACAAATGGTGTTGAAACTCATTACCACAAGTGAGAGTGGTGAGAATTCTAGAAGGTATATAAATAAACTGGCTCCTTCAGGACTGTCCCTAGGGACATCTGAAACAGACACACATAGATTAATTTTCCCATTGAATTTATGGAGGAAAATACACAGCAGCTACCGCAAAGCACCCAGATTATCGGAACTTGAGAGTTTCACTTCTTTAGCAGCACATGCTAGCCAGGTATAGAGCTGCTCGGATGGTGGTCTTCAACTACAGATATGTGCTAAACAAGCAATTTGCAGCAGTCAGAGTAGAATTATGAGGTAGAGTCCTGAACGTGGAGCTCTACACTTTAGATTCCCTCAGATACTACTTCAACACACATGTTTGTGTGTGTACTGTTGGCAGAGCACACTTGGCTTCCCCCACCCCATTAAACTCGACCTTTGACTGTTCTGAGTACTGTCATCTACTCTCTTTTCCCAAGGTTATCAAAACAATACAGAGGGAGACATAAATGCAAAATATGCAACAGCCTCCAAATACTTGTAGCTTTGGAACAACTTGTGATTCTCTAATCAAACTGAAAAAATTAACAGCGTTCATTAGCAGAACTGAAGATCTGTGGAAGCTTATGAGTAAGTTATGCTCTAGTACCTTGTAAAGATAATCGCAAAGACCTACCTGAGCAAAATACAGTTTTATTTCCTTTCCAAGGAACTCTGTCTTGTGCAACTGGATTCTTGCATCTGCTGCAGATAAAGGGTTACTGAAATTTATTCGTACTCTTTTGAAGCTCTTAAAATACTGGAAGGTGATATCTCTGTCGTATGTTCTAAACAGCGATTCAAATTTGGCCTGAAAAGAAAGGACCAAAGAAGAAAGTGAATATGTAGCACACTACATTTTCTCTAAAGAAGAATACAAAAATAAGTGGCAGTCACTGGTAGGGGCATACCACCAGTATCGGATATTGATGTATTTATAACAGCTCACATTTACTTTTCTTCTCTCTTTTTATGAGTTTTTCTAACCTATCCCCTATTTTCTCCCTCGCAGCTTTTTAACTAAAAAATTGGTTATCATTAATGAGCATTAGAAATGATACTCCAACTCAGTGACCTAACAGAAATACTAGAATTGGCAAGATATTGAAGAGAAATGTTTGTCTTATAAAAGTTAATATCCAAAGGCCTTGGAAAAAGTCTGCCAAGCATGCCTTTAAGTATGCTATTTTGAAGGAAGCCAATGCAACAGTTTTAACAGAGAAAAAAACAAAAACCAAAAAACCTAACACATATTTGCAAACTAAATGTAATTTTCTTCAGTGACTCAGCATACATAATAAAGGTCGTTAACATCTCCTGTTTTAATAGCTGCTACTTTCATTTAGGAAAATGAACCTATTACTGAACTCTAGTTAAATAGCCTATTCTGTTTCTGGGTCCAAATTCTAAGGTCGCCAGTATTTTTCCTTAAAAAAAAAAAAGAAAAAGAAAAAATCTGAAGTACTAACCATACAGCCCCTGAAGGGTCCTTGACACACTTTGTTCTGACTGTGTGGTAAGGGTAGAAACTGGACCTCATACCTTCATACATCTGCCACTGAGTTACTTTGCCGTCCTGTCTACACGAAAATACTGAAGTACCTTTAGCAGCAGCTGGCTATTTCCATTTTGGGTTGTGCTTCTAGGGCATCTATGCAAGCCTGACTTGGTTATTTTTCATATCATTTATATGGTATCCTGATTACTTCAGAATGCCAGACTGAAGAAGAAGGAAGAAGCAGGAGGTTCTGAAGCTGCCATGCCTGCTCTTGCCAAGTGTTTCAGTCTCACATTGAGAGCACAGTAACCAGTCTTATTTTAGTTTTATTTAAAGCCCTATTTCAGTGATGGAAACAGATCAAGCATTCAGATTTCAGATATTTTCAGATATCCTCTCTTCATAAAAGTTTACTAGAAGTTCAATGCAGAGCCAAAACAAACAAGTATGTAAAAATCACATTATCTTTTTTTTCTTTTACTGCCACATTTTGCATGAGTTAACAAAAAAAATAAAACAGCAACAAAAATAATATAAGGCAGCCACAATTATTTCAAATTTTCATTTTCTTTCCCAAAAAGCTCTGCTTCACAAACTTGCTGTGGGTGTGTATAACTCCACTATATTTCAAAAACATTTTAAAATCAGAGCTGTCCTGCTTCTTGCTGAGCTACACTTAGGCTTCTTCAAAGTGAGCTCTGAAACAAGACCGGAACCCCCTGCACACAAAGCCCTTATTTGTTACCCTCCTGTACTCCAGAGAGAGCTGGATTCAATCATGAAAAATAAGCCAAATCCATGCTAAATGCATTTTGAAGGTCACATTCAACATTTAAACTTGAAGAGGACCTGCAAGACTTGTGCAAAATATATACAGGGTTTTTTTAAAAAAATGTGTGTGATCATAAAGTGTCATGCTAGCAATATGACACTAGATAAAATGTTATTTTTGTCCTTAAGATATATCTCAGCAGTTAACAATTTACTGTATCAGGACTGAATTACATTATATTAATTCTAATCAGTTAAATATAGATCTGAGAGGACTTAGTTTTAACATTATGGCCTTATCTACAGTGCCAGCCAAAAATCCTAAGTATAAAGTATACTATGGATTATATAACTCTTACTACCAAATTTATAATCTAAATATTTGCCAAAAACACATACGCAAGTGAAGAATACACTATAGAGGCAGTCAAGGAAGTCTAGAGGTAAGTTTCTGATCATTTTCAAAAACACACAGCTTAACATCTAATAAATTCCCGAGTCAGTCATTCATATCAGAGCATACTGTTGCAGACTGGAAAGAGCCAAGACCCTTACAG
Organism: Jacana jacana; assembly: GCA_013400555.1. NCBI lineage: Eukaryota > Metazoa > Chordata > Aves > Charadriiformes > Jacanidae > Jacana > Jacana jacana. Next base: position 698 of record VZTM01002756.1, on the reverse strand, counting down.
CGAACTGCAATTTTCTTAGAAGTCAAAAAGCTACCAAGGCATTTGTATCTTAAACAATTTGAAGCAGCACCTACATCCATTATTATTTCTGCCAACTGCTGGAAGACAAGACAAAAGATAAAGCATACCCTTGTTTCTGCTTGATTGAAGACATCGCTATCTGCTACACAGGCAATCAGGGAACTAAAGCTGTAGTTAAAATTTCTAAAATGCATTCTGCGCTTCACCAGAGCGACACTTGCTGTTCCCGCAGACACCAGTGACTTTTAAGGAAGCCGCTGGTCCCGCAGGCAGCGTTTATAAGGGAAAAAAGTCCAGCCCCTCAAAAAAAAAAAAGGAAAGGTTTCAGCGCATCCTGTGTGNAAAAAAAAAAAAGGAAAGGTTTCAGAGCATCCTGTGTGCCTGTATGTGACAGTGAATTCCTGAACAAAGTCCTGCATGCTTTGAGGCAGTCAGGAACAAAATGTAAGCTGCGACTGGAAAGAGGTGACGTCAGCACATTAGTCAGCTTCCCTATGCTAATTACCAGTGCTTGGGAGGATGGAAAAAACAGCTGAGGTTTGCACAGCAGCTGCTTTATCGAGCTTCTTGCAGCATAGTTTCCACTGGTAGTAATTCCATTCAGCACTCAGACAACATGCTCTTCACTGGAATGGGACAACCCATCTTAAGATGGAAAATGTTACTGCTAAAAGGAC
>VZTM01002755.1:28269-42052 GCA_013400555.1 Jacana jacana | reverse complement strand
GGTTGCAAAACAGACCTTCATATTGTCCAATTTCTAGTAACATTTGGCTGCATCTGTGCTTCTAAAGAAAAACTGGCTATTGTTTTTGGCCATGCTGGCAAAAGATGTAAAACTAATCTGCTTGCAACAAAGACTAGTTCTTCACACACACCTCCCTCTGATATCTACTTTTTCTGACCAACAGGATGTTAAAGCATGCACAAGCAAGAAGAAATAGAAATTGTCTCCACTGGGGAGTTTACCTGACATCAGTAAAGTAAAACCAGGTTAGATGATCTGGGTCTCTTCTAGCTCTTCTTTTCTAAGATTTATTTAGTTACACATACTTTTCAAGCTTGCCATCCTTGTCAACTCACTCTCAAATTTCATGGGAAAAGACGCTCCATGCCATTAAAACTCTCTCCATTGCCAAGACCTTAAACAGGGCTCTCTCACCCTATTAGGAGATTTCAGGGCAGAATGTACTTTTATGCATTTAACAGCATAGCACAAGGATCATGCATTATCTTTCCTGTGGTTTTGAATGACATGCACTCTGGTAAGCAAGGTCTCTATAAGGATGAATTTCATCTTCCAGAAAGTGAGTTGTGAACCGCAACAAAATCCAGAGAGCTCTCTTCTCACAATACACAGGTATTTCTCAACACCCTTCATCAAAATAAACCATCACATAAACCTTTGGCCAGTACTGGTCTTAGCATTCTAAGTTTCAAACCAATGAGAGCAAAAAGATGAAACAAAGAAACAAAAAAAAAACCCAAACCAATGAAAGAAAGGAATACAGCTTTGAAAATAGAACGTGTTGCTCCACATAGTACTTCCAAGGAGAGGTACCTTAGCACGCAGCTGTAATCAGCAAGCACACTTTCTGCTTTTTGATGTCATTGTCATTGATGTTTTAACTATTTAAGACAGAATACTAAGCGCAGGCGTCAGTTTTGGGAATCATGTTCTCATTCTACAGAAGCTCAATTCTACATACCTTGCCCAGATGCAAAGTTATCAGGGACCTTCCTTGAACAGGGAGCCTAAGTCTACAAAACAAACCCTGAACGCAGCAAAGGGAAGAACAAAACAAAACAAAAGAAATAGAGCCCAGAAACTCTGCACCCAATAACAGACCTTCTACTTTGACTATATACCAGGAACAAAAATAAGTTAACTGTAGAATTCAAGTAATAAATCCAGTCGTTCAATATTGCGAGATAATGCACTTGTAGTTGTGTCATGTTCCTTCACTGCAGACTTGCTGCTATTCTGTAAATTGGACTTGTCACCCAAGTCCATGAGGACAAAAATTCCAAAGTCTACCTGGAGACACTTACGCAACACCATGTACACCGCCACAGATTTACGTTAAAGTCCTACAACAGTTAAACAGTCTATAAATAAAATATGGTAGCTTTTAAAATATTCACATACTTTTGGGGTGATCTACTATCGACTTCAGCTTTTAGTCGCAAATTCTCTCTTAAAAGGCTACTGTTTTCCATGCTCAGTTTCTTATTTGCCTAAGGAAAAGAAAAGGAAAAAAAATAAATACACAGTAAACCAGAAACTACTTCTAATATTTATAGGACAAGCTGTTTCTCCTTTTTAAAGAGACAGAACTAGAAATGTGAAGGCAGGAAACAGCCTTCAGACAGGGACACCACTTAAAAATCACCATGGGAAATGGCTTGCAAAACTGAATAGCGAACAGACATTTTTTATTTATATTCCCAAAATACATCGCAAGTGTCCTATCTAGGGAAATAAACACAGCTACGTTAGTTAGTACAGAAAGTCATTAAGGAGATGTACTAATGGCAATTCCATGTTTTTTTTTTCCACATGACTAAATACGTTAAGTACATTAACATTACAATGTGCAGGTATCAGCAAAACTAATGTTGAACAGCTTCCCCCATTCCAAATTACAGTAAGATTACTTTGGGTTCTTTAGCTTGCTGTTTTTAAAGCACAGTTATCCTATGGAAGTAAATCCATTACGACAAGCTATTTGCAGTCTTTCTTCACTTTCTTCCAGGACATTGTGATTAAGACTCCTGATTCGCAACCCTTCTTACTCCTTGAATTGAGGTCAATTCCTTCTTCTCAGTTCAGCAGACACCCTTGTTAACAAGATACTTCATATAAAGAGAAGTTTTCCTGCTGCCCTGTTTCAGAACAATGAATGCCACCATCCTAACAAACAGAAAATACTCCCTGTACTTCGTAGTCTGCTCAACCTCTGTGTGCTGAAAATGGCCCCACAGTCCAGGACCTGTAATTCATACCCTCAAGTTGGATCGCGCTTCCACTGCATAATAAAAGTATGATCTACTTTTTATGATCTATGAGTTAGAGCCTCAGACAAAACTATGCAACTGGGCTCATGAATGAAATGTACTTTTTCAGAAGCACCAAGCAGTGCAAGAAGAGACAGCAAACTCTAAATGCTTATACAAATATTCCCAGGAACCTCTCCAGGTGAGGCTAAGACAGTGGGAGGTAGGGAAAATGGAGCAGAACAAAAAAAATGACCACCCCTCCCAAATGCCACAATATTCCTAGGAGCAGAAATGGGAAAGGCAAACCCAGGGCTTGGGTACCCGAGTGTCAACTATTTGGTAATTAAAAAATAAAAGCACAAAAAAACCTGGAGTGTTGAGAGCAGGCCCTTTAAGNTCTAGGTGTTCCTGCTCTGGCAGGGGGATTGGACTAGATGATCTTTTGGGGTCCCTTCCAATCCCTGACATTCTGTGATTCTGTGAAATAAGTAAGAATTCAGGATACCTCACTTCCAAAGGAGCATCAAACCATTTGACAATAAGACCAAGACCTTTCGCTCTTTCCAGAGACACATTTATCTCAGCCACTCAATCAAATAGGAAATTGCATAACTTGTATAGAGTTGGTAGGTAGGGCACCCACCTGGCACATAGCAAGGCAGGACTGAACCTCTTCTGTGTTCTTGGTCCACACAGTGCTCTAGTCTCCAAGCTAGTAATCTGCAAGGGATTTCCACTTGCAGCACAAAATGTCTAGATTAATGAAATAATGTCCAAGTAAGGCTGGACATTAGGAAAAAATTCTTCACGGAAAGAGTGGTCAGTCACTGGAATCAGCTGCCCAGGGAGGTGGTGGAGTCACCACTCCTGAATGTTTTTAAGAGTCGATTAGATGTGGTGTTGAGGGATCTGGCAAAGGGGAGAACTTTGTAGAGTAGGGCTGATGGTTGGACTCAATGATCCCAAAGGTCTCTTCCAACCTCAATGATTCTGTGTAACTGCATTATTAATGAGTATACTTTGTCTAGTATTTCTACTACTGAATTTGTATCACCACTTTCATACTACTCAAAGTACTAATGTCTATTTTGTGAATCTTTGCTCTAGGACATTAAATAATAAAGGTGGTTGCTATTCCCTGACTCAGTCTGGTTTTAAAAAGAACATGATGGCAACCACAATTTCTGAGGGACCCTGTCTCACTGAGAAGCAATGGGTGGTTGAAGTTTCCAAGTGAGGTACTTTAGAGCATAAGGTTTCTGGTTCCAGATTGAGCCTATGTAGGAATAAGGTCTTGCTGTTCAGACTAGGGTTGGTCAGTGCATGCTCAGAAGTGAAATGAGGTCTAAAAGAGCCAAGTGACTTTAAGTACTTCTGAAGTTGAGCAGCTCTTGAACAAGGAACAGATGGGAAGAGAGTGTTGGACTTTACGATCTTAAGAATCTTTTCTATCTTCAGTGATCACAGGTTAACTCAGTTGCTAAACCCATCTAAACTTCTGTTTGTACCTAACCCTTGACCAAACTCAGAGACTCCATAAACTTAAACCCTTTATTGCTAAGGCTGAAGTTATACTAAAAATCACCCAAAGACATCCCTCCCTCAGTCCCTGCTATATTCTTCTTTGTCTTACCTACGGAAAAAGTTTAAAACTTTAGTCACCACAAACCAAAAACAAAACCAAACCAAAAAAAACCCAACCCAAACACAAAAAATGGCAGTATAGTTTTAATTTTATGGAAAAAAAAAAAACCAAAAATTAGGCAGACAGGAACTCCTTGCTGCAAATTTCTTTTTTTGTGAGCCACGAATGACTCGGAAGCTCCTGGAGTCCTCTTAGGAGGGCAGATGTGTCCCAGCCTGTAAAGTTGAAGTCTGAGTGTAGCTAAGCTATTGAGAAAGCTAATTTTGGAAACTCAGTTTATTCCTTTTCAGTGTTTACAGTCCAATTAGGGCCAGAATTTGCTTTAAAACTACAGAGGCAAATCTAGCAGTGTGCCATTAACAACAACAGAATGGCAGAACAGTATAATGTGGGCCTCTGAGTCAGTAGCACAGGAAAAGTGTAAACACAATTAATGCTTACAGAGGGGGGAAAAAAAAAAAAAAGGTCCCAAAACACATAATGCTTTGGTTTTACAGGAGGCAATCCAGGATTGTTAATAGAAGAAATAAAGGTAGCCTTTTGAATAGATGCAAGTCCAGTTGTTTCCACCTTGCCTTTCAAATTAATCTTGAAATTTCCCTCTTCAGTGTTCGAGGTGATCCTTCTTGGGCGCACAGGTAGATTTTGCAAGGTGTTTTTATTTAGATGTATTTTCACAGGACTATCTCCTGCATCCCTCTTTCTGCAGAATCAGGTTTTCTTTTATATTACATTCAAGATGTATAAAAAAGCCGCAGGTTTCCAGTAAAGGATCTTCTGGTCATAAAGTGCTGAAGCTTGTCTATTTTCGGTCAAAGGGTCAAGTTACTCTGTCTCAGCAAATTGCACCAAAAATATTGGCTAGCAGGGAGGGCAATAGTGCAAAATCTGCCTCAGCCAACTGTACTGTGTTTGGCCACTGAATGTTGTAAAATAGATATATTATATAGATTATTGCAAGCCTGAAAAATCTGGTCATCAATACCGTTGACAAGTGCTACTATAATCCAATTATCCAGTCATAGAGTGACAGAGGAGTTGAAGAAGAGTCACATGCATGGCTCACTAGAACAAGCAATAACATCTGACACTTGCCAGGGCTATATGGAAATACTATGGTACACCAGCAGTCACTGGAATTCAATTTTTATCTCTTTCTTCTGGATCTATGAAGTACCCAAAGGTCATGCTAGCTCTCACTCCCTGAAGTTAACTAACATGAGACAGTTACGCTACAAGATAGCTGAAGAAATTTATTTATTACCTCCTTTAGCTTTTCCACATTATCCATCACTTTTTCATACATTTCATTGGCAGCTTTCAGCTTCTTGCTCCATTCCTCTGGGGTTTCTGGGCCACTGGTACCTGCTTCATTTGCCGACTGGTTAGTTTCTTCATTTTGGCAAGACGAAACTGATGCCGTAGGATCCAGAAGAGATTTCAGCTGTGTCTGTAAACTGAGATTTTTACCTCTCAGATCTTCCACTTCTTTTTGCAGGGACTCTATTTCATCCTAAAGGTGTCAGAAATTCACAGGAATTAAAATAATGCGCACGATTAATTAAATAATACTGGCAAGTCCCCAACAGCACTTTAGAAACACGGGTTCTGGCAAGCCCCGACGCGTGCCTTCGCTTACACCAGGTACCGGAGTGTGCTTATGTGTTGTGCTCTAGGCGGGATTTTAATCAACCTGCACACTCAAGCATAGTGAAGGTTTTAGTGAAGGGAATCCCTTGACTACATAAAGGACCCTGAACAAACTGGCGGGCAGGACCAAAAGCTTCAAAGCATTCAGCAACATGAATCTATTATTAGGACGCTCTGTGGGAGGATTTCCTGTATTCAAGAGTGTTCTTAAGGTCGTCCTCTGCTGACTCATTTGCTGTTATTTGAGAATGTTTCTCTTATCTCATTCTGAAACATCACATGTTCGGATACTGAAAGTCCCAAGATTCAAACCAGACAGAACACTGCCTGGAAGAGGCTGCTCCAGCTACACAGAAGTAGCAACATCTTAGGAAAGTCTCAAGAACAAAGCTCTTGGCTGTATCCGTCTGAAGCCACAGAGAAGCAAAAACCTTCAAAAGCCTGTTGTTAGAGAGAGAAAAGAAATAATTTATCCTGAAAACATGTATTTTACGCTGTTCACCAACTTAAAACGCTTGAGTTGCTCAAGGTCAGATTACTAAAGGAGGCCTTATATACCACTTACATAAATCCAAGGCAAATTTGCACAAATAGAATCATAGAATAGATAATCAATAGAATAGAATCATAGAATAATCAAGCTTGTTCCCCCCGTTCCTCAACAAATGAGAACAATCATTTTAAATTTAGTTTTTGGGAGAGATTTATGTCATCCTATCTGGGTGATTTTGGAGTTGAGTCAATAGGAAGGCAGGAAACCTCCTTCTCCTGACTCCTTTCCTAAGAGGATGAAAGAGCCTAAGCTACAGGCAAGCTTGTCATAAAAGACAGCCCTTGCTTCCCCAGTGTTAATGGTATATACAGAGTCCGTTTCCTTGCTCTCATTCTCCCTCCTGTGAGACAGGTTTCCTTCCAAAATATGCCTCGTCTTCATACGGCTACTACTAAAGAAATAACAGCTGAGAAAAACTGAGCATAATCTCTGTTACCACCTTGCCACCTTATTCCTAAGACAAAGTGATTTTTCCAGCAGGGGAGTGAAGACAAACTTCCAAGCATTTACTGACTTTCAGAAAGCTATGAAGCAACAGTGATAAAAATTAACCTATGCAAGAAAGTTTAAGAAGTAATTTAATCTTCTTGAGCAACTGGGAATTACTTCAGAAAATGCTGCCATTTTTATCAGAGAAAACAAAAAGCCTCCAACACCCAATATGCATAAAGAAAACCCTCCCATACCACCTAGGGGTAGAATTCCCACGACACTATAGAATTGGCTGTACTTGGCTACCCATAGCATAGAAAGAATACCACCGTGACTTCAGTGGGACCACTTCAAGCACCAGCAAATGCTCTCTCATAACGTTAGCCAGAACGTAGAATCTTAATGCAGCTGAGGTTCACATAGATTCAGTATAAACCTTCAGTTGAATTAAAAACAATGGGACTCAAAGCAAAAAGATCAGTTGTGTGCAGTAATTTAGCAGCTACACTTCATTTAGAAAGTCACAATATTCCCAGTGTCCTTACCTCATATTCTTTGTGGAGCAATTCAAGCCTTGTTTTACGTAGGTGTTTTCTGACTGTCGGACTAAATATAGGATCACTTTCACTTGTTCCTCCTAAAGCAGCACAGGATGAAAGAAACATTGTTTCTTATTTCAGTCAATTCAATACTAGTAACCCACCTTACAGGGCTTTTCATATTATTGACTACAAATATGGCTAATATCGGACCAATCTACTATCATGGGAGATTTAAAGTCCTTTCATTTTCAGAACAGGCTAAACAGGAGTATCTACTAGTGATATTTAGAAGTAAAATCCTGCCTTGCAGCGGGAAGACAAGTTTTGAACTTTTCAATTTTGTATTTTCCTTGACAGAATCCTGTCTTATTTAAGAGCACGCTATCAAGACAGAGCTAAGGGTGGTGGTGGGGGAGTCAAGCATACGTACAATTAGTACAAGTTCAAGTTTCTAAAGTGGGTTTGTTCAGACGTATTTTCCTCTCAGAACCACACAGCAGAGCTGACATTTTATATCAAATAAAAGTCATGGTATTTTCTAGCTCTGGGGAAGTTCAGATCCTCATTCAGCTGTTGTAGCTTTGTCTTATTTCTGTGCATTTTCTTAAAAATAAAGGGGAAGAAATGGTGAACAAAACCAAACAAACAAGGGAAAAAAAAAGACTACATACTCGTTCAAGATTCTGGATTTAAGTCCGCTATTTCTCAGCTAAATGGTTTTCTCTTATGTCAACAGGCTACAATGCATAGGTGGAATACGTCAAGCGAGATGCGTTTTTTAAAATTAAAAGGCACCATCCAACCAAGATTTAAAAAAACATCATCAGAGCCACAAGGTACTTGCTGCCTTTAAATAATCTAGCCATTAATACACACAGCATCTTTGGAATTTCTACCTTGTAGCTATTATCTATGCTTCCAGAAAGATTTAAAGTCAGATCTTCCTTAGACACCGGTAAGAAAAACACTGGAAAAAATACCCAGACATCTTTGGACTCAAAAGAATCTCCTCGAGCAGGAAATACCAGAAACAAAGCCTAAAGTCGTCCTTACCTATAATTTCTTTGCAAGGATTTTCAGGTGTGATGGGAATCCTGCAAGCTGGACACTGATTATTGTTCTTCAGCCACACTTCAATACAAATGGAACAGAAGACATGGTTGTTGACACAGATGACTGGGTGACGGACCTTTTTAGCATTATGGGAAAAAAAAAAAAAGAAAACAAATAAAAAGACACTATAAATACTTTAAAACTCTTTCAGGTAACAGAAGATGAAAATACACTACTCTGGCTCTCAGTGAAAGTCTAGTGTTGCAGAAAAGAGTCGCTCATTTCACAGGGCTAACTAGGCATGATGTCCTGACTCAAAACACCAAACTTCCCTACTACTGAAGGCACCAAAGCTATAACCATTTTTCCAAAGCTGAGGTCCTTGATTGCAAGAGCTCATTAACTAAGTGTATTAACAAAGCGTGGCAGGCATTCTTCCTTCACCCCACAACCTCCAAGAACTGCAGCCAACCCCTCCAGTGAAATGCATCTGCCTCCCTAGGTAGAAGAGGACCAAAAGACATGCATTAACTGATTTCAAAAAGTCAGGGAATGAGTGATTGCTCCTGGTAACAACCAACACTTTGCCTTGGAAGAGGTGTCACTAAAACTGATAGCATTACAGATTAACTCTAACCTGCAGATAATCAGCTTCATGGAAATCAGCTTTAAAAGGATAAAGGCCAAAACCACAGAGCAGAAACATGAACCAGCAATGACTAATTCAAGCCTCCTGCTAGATATGCATTGCTACTAAATAAGTCATTACCCAAGAATGGAGCAGCTAACTGAAGGATTAAATATTCCAATCAGACACTGATCCTTTCAAGAAGCCTTCCCTCCCCTTCCAAAATAGCAGAGTAAACAAACTTTTAGAAAATATTAATGACAATGCATTACTCTCCCTTATCATTTAACTATAAAGCCTGTTTGAAAATAAGTGTGCACAGAGGGACCAAACACGATACGGAATAAAATGACTTTCCCCTATAATCTATGCTCTATTGCAGCTTCTGTTACAGTTTACTGTAATACACACTCTCAAATCTCAAGACTTAACATTAGTATCTGTGTTAGGGGTCTTAGCAATCATTTATTTGTTTTTCCTCAGCCCCTGTCTTTGCCCACGAAATGGGTTTCGAAACACAGAAGTATCAGCATCTGTTACTTCAGAGTCTATTGTGTTGCACTTAAAACCCAAGTTCAAGAGAACACTTTCATTTTTAAAAGAAGCCCTCATCACCTCCAAAATCTTCCTCTTTCATTCTGTTAGTAAAGTAGTCAAACTAAAAAAGAAAAAATTAATCTAGCAGGCAGAAATAAGCAACTGGAAAGGATTGCCAAAAATCACTTCAGAAAATGCATTAGATGTGTCCTATAGTAATCCTACCCATACAATCTGTGCTGTACAAGCTAAAGCCCTACCACTGACATACACATGAATCTGGATTAAGGCTCAGGTCTGCCAGCTTCTTCTCTGATTTACTAGCTATGCATCTGTCACATTACAGGATTCACAATACTTTTAAAATCTATGATAGTTCTGGGAGCCAAAGGATTTACCTATACACAAACAGAAACTCAGGTTACTGAAGCTGTGAATAGAGACTAAGCGACTTCTCCACATCTCTGCACACTTTTCACCTCTAATTAAGTAGGCTTCTTGTTGGTTTGTTTTGTGATTAATGCAAGCATTAGCACACCCATGCTTTGGAAATGTTTAAATATTATAATTTCAGATATTAAAAAAAAATAATCTTATAATTTACTGTTTTGCTTTACTAGAAAAAGAGTTTTCTCCAGCTTTTCCACCCGTAGCTAGAAGAAAAAAACCTCAACTTTTTCTCTGGCCACACCTCTTTCTTACTCAGAAGCAGTCTGAGAATAGTTGTATGGATGGCGATGATGGGATGCAGAGCAGAATAACATAAAATAATCCAAAGAGGAACAGACATTTCGAGAGTGCAGGTCTCCCCCCGAGGGAGCAAGAGACCCTCAGTTACCCCAAACCTGACATGGAAGCGCACTTCTTGCAAGTAAATGATTACTCCATATCTCTAGCAAAATAGTAAGTCATGTTTATTACTCTCCAGGGTACAGTGCTTCTGATTTACACACCTTTACAAGTTTCATTTCAGGGCTGAGGTTTATACTTTTGTTGGCGCAGGATCCACACAAAGCGACCCACGCGACAGCAGCTGAAGCCGCTACTGAAATGTCACACAAAGGCTGGGGGTGCCACTGCCCTTCACCGAGTCCCCGAGCCACCAACTGTGACAAGGCCAGGGGGGGTGGGGGATCGCAGCACACTCATTACTAAAAAAGCATTTCACTTGAATTACAGCACGGTTTCAGTTCCTTAATTGACCATAATGCCTAGAAAGACTGCAGCTCATTTGGGAAGGCTTGATCAGCCAGGTGATTTGAGCAACTTCCTCGTTTATACACCCCACTCCCCCACCCCCAGCAATGTGATTCCCACTAAGATCAAAAATCAAATCCTGTACACATCTATTTAACTTTGAAGGCACTTCTGGACCTTCAAGCTGCACTAACAGAGGAGCAGGCGCGTGGCAAAGCAGGCACACCGATACCACTGACCAAATCCCCAGACATTCTAAGGGGTTTCAACACACACACAGACTCCTGTGCCTGAGCCCAAGCAAAATGTCAACACCAAAACCAACAGGAGAAACCTCCAGTCATTCCAGGACAAGTAAACCTAACGGCCCAATGCAGGTGACTTCTGATCTGCTCGCTAATTATGAATAAAGTTATGTTAGAAGATAGCCCAGGCTGTTTTAAAAGAACACTGAGATAACAAACATGAAATTTATCCCAGCAATTAACTCTTATTATAAATGGTTAGTTGCACATCTTGCCAATATGCTTTACAACAGTGGTCACATTAACAAAATGGGCTAACGTTCCCTCCCCTTCAAGATTTCTGCTTCATTAAAAACAGCAGTTGACATTACTGAATGAGTTTCTCTTCAGTATCTCTTTTCATCCCCCTACCACTATGCACAGTGAAATAGTGTCTGTTTTGCAGTCTGTTCTTTGCAAATTTTGCAGAAATAGCCAGAGGTACATTCTGATTGGAGGCTAGGCCTTCTACTCAATTTGAAGCCTACGCTACAAACCACAAAAGTATTAGAATATGTCAACCCTCTGAAACACTTTCTGCTCCCTCATTGCTCTAGTTTCAGCTGGGATAATTTTCTTCCTAGTAGCTGCTGTGTTTTCAGTTTAGTATGAGCATAATGTTGGTAATGTGTATTGGTTTAGTTGTTGCAAGCTAATGGTAATATTAAGTCAAGGACTTTTTCAGCTTCCCTTGGAAGCTGAGAGGGAGCATAGACACCAGAAGCTGGCCAAAGGAATATTCCATACCACAGACATCATGCTCCGTAGATAAATGGGTGCTAGCCATAGGGCAGGAATCCGTGATTGTTGCTCAGGATGGGATGGGCAATCTATTATCGGGTGGTGAGCAACTGTACTTCATCACTCATTTTGTACATTCTTCTATCCTTATTATCTTCTCTCCCACTACTGTTCTATTAAACTGTCTTTATCTCANTTTTCAGCTTCCCTTGGAAGCTGAGAGGGAGCATAGACACCAGAAGCTGGCCAAAGGAATATTCCATACCACAGACATCATGCTCCGTAGATAAATGGGTGCTAGCCATAGGGCAGGAATCCGTGATTGTTGCTCAGGATGGGATGGGCAATCTATTATCGGGTGGTGAGCAACTGTACTGCATCACTCATCACACAAACTGTCTTTATCTCAACCCATGATGTTTCTTCTTTTTTTATTTTTTTCCTGATTCTCCCTGTCGCACTGGNCTGGCCAAAGGAATATTCCATACCACAGACATCATGCTCCGTAGATAAATGGGTGCTAGCTATGGGGCAGGAATCCGTGATTGCTGCTCAGGATGGGATGGGCAATCTATTATCGGGTGGTGAGCAACTGTACTGCATCACTCATCACACAACTGTCTTTATCTCAACCCATGATGTTTCTTCTTTTTTTATTTTTTTCCTGATTCTCCCTGTCGCACTGGGGATGGAAGAGGGGAATGAGTGGTCGCTGGTCGCTGGTTGCTGGTTGGGGTTAAACCGCAACATGCCTATAATCGACAAAACCGGTAAGATAAACACGACAGGACAAAATGGGTAAGATTTTTCCCCTAAATTTAAACTTTTTCTTCCACTAACCTTACTTTTGAGAAGAACTGTTTCTGATGAAATTTTCCAATAATGCAAGCTACAGACAAATATGAGTATTAAAAAAAAGGACAGCCAGAGCTGCCAACTTATGGCAAAATTAAACAGCTTCACGCACCTAAAAAGGAAAGCATTCAAATACCTTTATTACTGATATCACCAGTAGATTCACTTATATAAGGATACTAAGTTATATCAGTGCAAGATACCAAGCAAGAAGAGCACAGAAATATTTTCCAGTACAAACTCAGGAATATTCCTGACCAGCTCCTGAAAAGAAGTGGAAACATGAAACTGTGGCTTGAAATAACCCAGTGGCTTTACAGCAAAATATGAGTGAATACCTAAGGAATCTATCAAGTGTTTAAATTAGAAAGTCACTAGGATCAGATTCATATTGCAAATATACTGTCAGTTTGATTTTGCTAACCTTTTTTTCAAGAGGATGCACTCTGCACTACAGACTGAGCAAATTTCTGTTCCCCTCCATCTTCATTAAACAGATAAATAGAAAAGGAGAGGTAATAGGACCACAGCCAGGAAGTCTTGCTCAGCTTCCGCAGAAAAGCCAAGAAACGAGTAAGTGTGGTTGCTAAAAGCATCACCTTCTGTCAGAGTTAAGAAAGCTGAGAAAAGGGAGATGTCTGACTGCTTTCACTACCAGCCCTACATCTACTTCATACATCAAATGCATCTCTTCTTTTGTTACCACTCCAGCAGAAAAGGTCTGGGAATAAAGGCCACGTGAGATAGAAAGAAACGAGACAGCAAATGCCAGAGTACAAACACAGGTTATTATTTCTCCCCTCCTAATTACTGTTGTGCTTTAAGAAGTTTGGTTTGTTTTGGAGAGCAAGGGAAGAAGAAAAAAACAGAGTAGTGAGGAATACTCAAAAGAACACGAGAAGCAATTAGTGACAGTTATGAAATTAGCTGTGGGGCTTTCAGAGAAGACTGGCAAGAGTCCTCTGCTTCCCCAGGGAGAGGAGAAAGGGACCTAGAAAGGGTCAGAAAGTGGAAACTGAAACTTTGTCTCCAGACTGCTGCAGCGTGGCTCAATGATTTTTTTTTTTTTCATTTATTTTTTAAATCCACTTGGTTATACATCCCCTCTTTGTTCCCCTTATCCTCTACAGCGCAGCACCATGCTCCAACACAGGCTCACCCGGCATTCTAACACAGACTACCCTACAAATACAGGAAATAAAAAAAGAAAACAAACCTCAAAACCTTCAACCTGGGAGCTATATATCCTAGGGGCGGTGGGGAGGGAGACCTGGGGAACTGCGGTCCCCACAGCTCCCAGGGGACTCCTGGAGAGTGTGGGGGCACGGTAGACACCATTCCAACCGTGGAAACGAACCGCACCCGCACCCACCCAGGACCCCTTGGGGACGGG
>VZTM01002755.1:10459-27953 GCA_013400555.1 Jacana jacana | reverse complement strand
GTTCCCCCGCCAGCTCCGCTACGGCAAGCCGACGAGGCCAAGCCGCCGCCCGGCGGAGGGAAGGCGGTGCGCGCTTTTTTGCAGTGCTCCCCTGGAGGGCGGGCGGGAGCCGCGGCCCCCTTACCGTTCGGCCGCCGCGACGGGCCAGGCCTCAGGCCACCCAGTTCCGCCGGGGCAAGGCCAGGCTGAGTCGGTGCGCTGCGNCTTCATCACTCATTTTGTACATTCTTCTATCCTTATTATCTTCTCTCCCACTACTGTTCTATTAAACTGTCTTTATCTCAACCCATGATGTTTCTTCTTTTTTTATTTTTTTCCTGATTCTCCCTATCCCACTGGGGATGGAAGAGGGGAATGAGTGGTCGCTGGTCGCTGGTTGCTGGTTGGGGTTAAACCGCAACATGCCTATAATCGACAAAACCGGTAAGATAAACACGACAGGACAAAATGGGTAAGATTTTTCCCCTAAATTTAAACTTTTTCTTCCACTAACCTTACTTTTGAGAAGAACTGTTTCTGATGAAATTTTCCAATAATGCAAGCTACAGACTAATATGAGTATTAAAAAAAAGGACAGCCAGAGCTGCCAACTTATGGCAAAATTAAACAGCTTCACGCACCTAAAAAGGAAAGCATTCAAATACCTTTATTACTGATATCACCAGTAGATTCACTTATATAAGGATACTAAGTTACATCAGTGCAAGATACCAAGCAAGAAGAGCACAGAAATATTTTCCAGTACAAACTCAGGAATATTCCTGACCAGCTCCTGAAAAGAAGTGGAAACATGAAACTGTGGCTTGAAATAACCCAGTGGCTTTACAGCAAAATATGAGTGAATACCTAAGGAATCTATCAAGTGTTTAAATTAGAAAGTCACTAGGATCAGATTCATATTGCAAATATACTGTCAGTTTGATTTTGCTAACCTTTTTTTCAAGAGGATGCACTCTGCACTACAGACTGAGCAAATTTCTGTTCCCCTCCATCTTCATTAAACAGATAAATAGAAAAGGAGAGGTAATAGGACCACAGCCAGGAAGTCTTGCTCAGCTTCCGCAGAAAAGCCAAGAAACGAGTAAGTGTGGTTGCTAAAAGCATCACCTTCTGTCAGAGTTAAGAAAGCTGAGAAAAGGGAGATGTCTGACTGCTTTCACTACCAGCCCTACATCTACTTCATACATCAAATGCATCTCTTCTTTTGTTACCACTCCAGCAGAAAAGGTCTGGGAATAAAGGCCACGTGAGGTAGAAAGAAACGAGACAGCAAATGCCAGAGTACAAACACAGGTTATTATTTCTCCCCTCGTAATTACTGTTGTGCTTTAAGAAGTTTGGTTTGTTTTGGAGAGCAAGGGAAGAAGAAAAAAACAGAGTAGTGAGGAATACTCAAAAGAACACGAGAAGCAATTAGTGACAGTTATGAAATTAGCTGTGGGGCTTTCAGAGAAGACTGGCAAGAGTCCTCTGCTTCCCCAGGGAGAGGAGAAAGGGACCTAGAAAGGGTCAGAAAGTGGAAACTGAAACTTTGTCTCCAGACTGCTGCAGCGTGGCTCAATGATTTTTTTTTTTTTCATTTATTTTTTAAATCCACTTGGTTATACATCCCCTCTTTGTTCCCCTTATCCTCTACAGCGCAGCACCATGCTCCAACACAGGCTCACCCGGCATTCTAACACAGACTACCCTACAAATACAGGAAATAAAAAAAGAAAACAAACCTCAAAACCTTCAACCTGGGAGCTATATATCCTAGGGGCGGTGGGGAGGGAGACCTGGGGAACTGCGGTCCCCACAGCTCCCAGGGGACTCCTGGAGAGTGTGGGGGCACGGTAGACACCATTCCAACCGTGGAAACGAACCGCACCCGCACCCACCCAGGACCCCTTGGGGACGGGATCTCCCATTCCAACTTTCTTCCCAGGGACAATGCTATAGAGGGGTCGGGGCTGCGAGGGCCATGGCGGGGCCCCCAGCGCCCACCCCGCCGGAGGCCGGACTCCCCCCTCCCCGCCCCGTACCCACCACCACAAGAAGGGGTTGAGGGAAAAGGGCAGGGACGCCGCCGTTACCTTCCCCAGGCAGATGTGGCAAGTGATGGGCAGCGTGAGGGACAGCGTGACGCTCGGCCCCTGCTGCGCCATCGCGGCGGCCTCGCCAGCGCGGAAGTCCCGCAGGCGGCTAACGGCNGCTGCGGCCTCGCCAGCGCCCCACCACCACCACCCCGGGCTGCCTTCTGGGGGCCGCGGAATCTTTGGCCTTTGCGTGGTCTTTTTGAGGGGAAACCTCGGCCCAGAGATGGGGCTGCATCAAAACTGGCGTGGTTGAGGGAGGTGATTCTGCTCCCTCCGTTCTGGTGAGATCCCACCTGGAGTACTGCATCCAGCTCTGGGGTTCCCCAACATAAGGGCATGGACCTGGGTCCAGAGGAGGCACACGAAGATGATCAGAGGGCTGGAGCATCTCCCATATGAGGACAGGCTGAGAGAGTTGGTGCTGTTCAGCCTGGAGAAGAGAAGGCTCTGGGGGAGACCTTATAATGGCCTTGCAGTACCTAAAGGGGCCTACAGCAATGATGGGCACAAGGTTTTTATCAAGGGCTGTTGCGACAGGACAAGGGGTAACGGTTTTAAGCAAAAAGGGTAGATTCAGACTAGATCGAAGGAAGAGTTTTTTTTTACACTGAGAGTGAAACACTGGAACAGGTTGCCCTGAGAAGTGGTAGATGCCCCATCTCTGGAAACATTCAAGGTCAGGTTGGATGGGTCTCTGAGCAGCCTGATCAACTTAAAGATGTCCCTTATGCAGGGGGGGTTGGACTAGATGACTTTTAAAGGTCCCTTCCAACCCAAACTGCTCAGTGTTTTTATGATTCCATGAAACAGGATTTCATGGGGAGCACTTGGTAAAGGCCCTTTACAGGAAGAGACCGACCCAGTTGCAAGGAGTCTCCTTTCCCCCACCCAGGTTTCATTGTGCTAAATTAAATAAACCACCTGCTTTAATCCTATTAAATCTCCCAAGTCTTTCTCTCTGCCTTTCCCCATGTCCCTTTTTTTTTCTTTTATTCCTATGTATGATAACAGCAACTGGGAACATGTTCCAGGAGAAACTCCCAGGACACGAGACCCCTTCCCCGCTGCCTTGCGCCCTGTTGGAACAGCCCATACCTGGTAGCAGTCTTGTACTTGGCATTATCCTTTGTCTCCTGCTCTGCCCTCCTGCACAGACTGGTTGTTTGAAACCAACAATCAAGGTGGTCCAAAGTGTTTCCTGTAGGCTTAGATGGGATTTTCATAGTCTGAGCGGCTGCAGATTCAAGGGTGACAAGGAACTGAAGACTAAGACAAGCCTCCAGGCCTGAGTGCTGTGTATGGTGGCACTTGCCTAACGATGCCTTGATGGAAGATCTTGTCCTCATCCATGGAAACTGAGGTGCCAAATCCACAGATGAAAATTTGTGTTTGTCACCCGGCTTGTGTTGACAGCTCTCCAAACCACGAAGCCTCGGTGTTGCGCTTTCCAGCCTGCTGGAGAGTGGCTGGGAAGCAGTGCTGGTGGGACGGGAGGCTCCTAGGAGTTTGCTCGCTTGACCTCAATCCCAAGATTCCTGTAGTTTCTTGTAAATGTGCCACAGCATGCTGAAAATTATAGACCTGAGTGATTTAACATTGCACCACATGATAAATGCTTAGAATGCTGAGCAGCTAATTCAAACAAGCATAAAGTTGTGGATGCAATGATTAACAAGGAAAGTATCTTAGGCTGACATAGTAGAGTTGCACAGATGCATTTCAATTTGATAAAGGTAAGTCACTGCAAAGAAAGGGAGCGAACTAATGCATGGTGACATTCCAGCGTAGAAGAGGCCTAGTGGCTTTGATGTTAACATATTTGTATGTGGTAAAGGACAGGTTTGAATAAGGTGTGCTGGGTAAAGATTGAGTACTCACGTGTTAAAACACAACACTTTTTAGTAAACTCCGGAACAAGTGATTTAATGTCAAGTAAAAAAGAACCCATTAGCAACATGATGAACATACTGTTAATTATCATAAGCTGGAGCGAGTGGACATCCACTCCGAGGAGATATTTTCAGTCCTGGCATGATTGACCTGCCATTTAGATAGGAGGGTGCTCAGAGAATTTTGGCAAGAGAAATGTAGAATGAATGGGTTTTTTCAGCTTTTTTTTTTAATGCAGTTAGCTCCTGTGATTTGTCTTTCTTAGCATTATTTTTATATTGATTTTTATTGAAAACATGTGAATAGACAATACAAAGAGCAGAAAGGGTAAATGCATGAAAGAGAAATCAAAAGCAAGGAAATGCTACTTACTATTGATATGTGAAACTCTTTTAAATGAATCAGCGATAAAGCAGGAACCCTTTCAAAGGCATGAATTCCACTGCTTCAAAAAGTATATGTAACTGGAAAGTGACCTGTTAGAGAATGAGCTCTGTTGGGATGAATATATTTTCTCTCAACCAAAAATAGCTTGCAAAGGAGCTTTATTTTTCTGAATAAGCTGCTAAAAGGAATATATTTTCTGTGTAAGGAGGTTAAACTTATTTGCTTAGCAGATTTCTGCTGAAGTTGGATGCCTAGTCAGTGAACGAATACTTCAAAAATTATTTGTGATCTAGTAGTGCCTGAGGTTTAGTTAAAATTTATGGGATGATGTTACCAACTCTTCAGGGGCATGGAAAATATTTAATTCTGTAGTGTTGATAGAGAAAGAGAGCTCAGAGAGCAAAGAAAAGGGAGCTGGAGGGGTAACAATCTGCTGCAGCTAAGGGGAGCTGAGAAATATAATGTGGCTGCGGGAGGTAACACGTTTAAAAGGTCCAGGCTACCTAAGGCTGGTGTCTGTGTGGCACAGAGAGTGCTTTTGCAGTAAGGGTGGAGCCAGGGTGAAACAGATACAAAGCTTTCTGGAATGCCTGGCATGCCTCTGCAGAGGCACTAAGGCGTAAGGATCAAACAGGCAGGCAGGCGATGGGCGTCTGGCCACTGCTGTCAGTACATCTACAAAGGATGGTGAAAAGGGTGGGTTAAAAGTCGAGAATCTAACCATGAATGATCTCCCAGGATTAGGGCTTTGTTTGTGAAATACTTCAGCCACTTCACTACCTGCTGTTGAAATCTCAGAAATCTTGAGATGATTTATAGTGAAAATATGAAACACTATCTGTCACAAAAATGAAAAGTTCTTCAATGGAGGTTGACAGGAACCAATTTAGGACAAGATGATGAGTTAGACTAATAAACTGAGCCAATTAAGTCTTTTCAACATAAGAGTCATATTGTTTGACTCATAAAGCCAAATAAATTACTATATTACAGAATCACAGAATATCAGGGATTGGAAGGGACCTTGAAAGATCATCTAGTCCAATCCCCCCGCTGGAGCAGGGACACCTGGATCAGGTGTTGGCTTAAAGTGCATAAATCACCTGTATTTTAGATCTGAGCATGTTTCCCAGCAGCATGTGTCTTCTTGGCTGATTAGCTCAGCTGATAAGCGAGAACTAACTAATGCAATTGTATTGGTTCTAATAACTTGGGTACATTTGGATGTGTGGCTTTGTGTCATGGAAACCTAACCTGAAGGTCAGTGCTTACACCCTGCACAAACAGATATAAACCACTGCTTTCTTTTTTTCTTTCTCGTTCTGCTGAGGCAGAAGTGAGTGGAAGGTGCCAAGACAGGCCATGCATACTGAGTATCCACTTCTGCAACAGTGAAGGCTGTGTGAGTTTTCCTGAAGAATTTCCTCTTTGAGAAANCCAATTAAGTCTTTTCAACATAAGAGTCATATTGTTTGACTCATAAAGCCAAATAAATTACTATATTACAGAATCACAGAATATCAGGGATTGGAAGGGACCTTGAAAGATCATCTAGTCCAATCCCCCCGCCGGAGCAGGGACACCTGGATCAGGTGTTGGCTTAAAGTGCATAAATCACCTGTATTTTAGATCTGAGCATGTTTCCCAGCAGCATGTGTCTTCTTGGCTGATTAGCTCAGCTGATAAGCGAGAACTAACTAATGCAATTGTATTGGTTCTAATAATTTGGGTACATTTGGATGTGTGGCTTTGTGTCATGGAAACCTAACCTGAAGGTCAGTGTTTACACATTGCACAAACAGATATAAACCACTGCTTTCTTTTTTTCTTTCTCGTTCTGCTGAGGCAGAAGTGAGTGGAAGGTGCCAAGACAGGCCATGCATACTGAGTATCCACTTCTGCAACAGTGAAGGCTGTGTGAGTTTTCCTGAAGAATTTCCTCTTTGAGAAACACAGCTGGATCTGGCTTCGAATTCAAGGCTTGGAACTCTTGGAATGGGTCCAGCGGCAGGCAACGAAAATGATTAGAGGGTTGGAGCACCTCTCCTATGAAGACAAGCTGAAAGAGCTGGGGATGTTCAGCCTGGAGAAGAGAAGGATCCAGGGAGACCTTATAGCAGCCTTCCAGCCTACAGGAGAGCTGGAGAGGAACTCTTTGTCAGGAAGTGTAGGGACAGGACAAGGGGTAACGGCTTTAAATTAGAAGAGGGGAGATTTAGATTAGATACCTCTTTCCTGTGGGGGTGGTGAGACACTGGAACAGGTTGCCCAGGGAAGTTGTGGATGCCCCATCCCTGGAAGTGTTCAAGGCCAGGTTGGATGGGGCTTTGAGAAACCTGCTTTAGTGGGAGGTGTCCCTGCCCATGGCAGGGGGGTTGGAACTCGATGATCTTCAAGGTGTCTTCCAACTAACCATTCTATGAATCTATGATTCCGTGATTTAGCTTTTAAGAAGGGTTTCTTAGGTGGTTTTAGATGATTTAGGGTAACACAGAGTGAAATTTTCCTCAAACTGGGAGTGAAGAAGTGATTTAAGCATGGGATTCTGGGTACCTAAATTCAAACCCGTGATCCTTGAAACATGATGTTTTCAGAAAGGGCGAAAAGAGTTCCTTCCCCTGCTCCGGATTTTACTGTTGTGAGCCCTGCAGAGTGACAACTTCGCTTCTGAGGCACCAGCTCAGGAACTCACTGGCTGCCTAATCCCTTCTTGATGCCATTCAGAGGCCATTCAGTGGAAATATATAGCTCTCAGATACTCCCTGTCTATACTGCCTGAACACTATAAGCTGTTGGGAGCTCCTGTGTGGCTTTAATTTTAAAACAAAGGTGAATTTAATCTCTCTCTTTAAAACAATGTTTTGGTTTTGGGCTGGGGAAAAAAAAAAAAAAAAAGTAGTGCATTACCAGAAAGGAAATAAAATGAATGCTAGAGGCCAGAAGGCAAATCTCTGGCCATTGGGTGAACGAGCTGGGGACAGAGTAAGAGCGTAGTTTTTGCGATTTAATAACGTTTGAGATTGACAGTCTTCTGTAAGCTTGGTGCATTTAGTCTTCTTCACATGAAATAGTAAAAGAAGTCAAATTGCTTTTACAGATGCAGTTTTCATTTTGAGCTTAACCGCCGTAATTTTATCTCCCCTTAAAGTGGAATATACCTGCTTTCTACCTGTCTGAAGTTGGTGCAGATTGTGTGCCTAAGATGTTAGGCTATCCCCTTTTTTCTTTTTGAGGGTCATGCAAGAGGTTTATTTCCCATCAGGCCCTTTTCCAGAGGAATGTTTTATCTGAACAACGTGAGTGAGTTATACTAGAATGACACCTGATGGCAGGAAGAAGCTCCGGAAATAATGTGCTGTGTAGGCACTCTCATTCCCACCTGTAATAGTATGTCTCAGTCTAAGGAGATATCTCCTTAGGGGATATCCTAAGGGGATATCTCCTTAGACTGAGACATACTATTACAGGTGGGAATGAGAGCCTTATGGGCTTTACAGGTAACTGTCTGGGGGAAAGCTGGTTGCAGTGAGCCACAGCTCTACCAGGCAGTGTCCTGACCATCAAGAGGTATGGATAAATGCGTGAGATCATTGGACAGCATGCTGATTAATGTAATCAAAGCTGACTCTTTATTCAAGCCCGGACAGCATCTTATATACTCTTTAGCAGTGATCAGGCAAGTAAACTGCTACATTGATTGGTACACGTACACTTATCACAAGCAACTAAGCAATACATAATTGATTAACTAAGACAGTCCACCTGAAGGTCACGCAGCCCTGCACAGTCCTATTGTTTTGCATTCCACATCCAAGAGTTGTTATCTCTTCTAGCTCCCTGCGTTCCCAGCTGCGTCTGTCCTTCAGTAACTTTGCAGTTAGGCCGTGAAGCCTAACTTCAGACTTTGGTCAATGTCACTGGGCCTGGATCGCTCACATGTCCATTCTCTTCGAGATGGTTCCCAACAGATAAATAGGCCATGCTTTGTGTCCTGCCCTTATTTTTTTTTTGGTAAATACAGAGCTTTTGTGAAATAGGCAATTTCACAAAGAAGAGGAGTGACTTTCAGCTGCTTTTTAGGCATAGAAGATCTCCCTCTGAGCCTTCCATCTGCAGAGATGAAGCTGACTTCAGAACAGTGTTTCTATCTGTCCATGCAGGGAACGTCTTCGGGTTTGGGACATTATTCTGCAAATTCTGGTCTGCTGCTAAACCTCTGAACTTCCTCTTGACACCAGAGTATGGCCACATGGAATGTGCTACGCATGTGGATGCAACAGTTCTTGATTTAAACTAATTATGATGTTTAAAAACCAATTATGACGGCCTTTCAGTACACCTTACGGCGCACGCAATGAGCTGAGCATATGTCCCCTGGGATGTAGCAAGGATGTGACAGGGCAAAGCGCTGCAACACATCAGAAAAGTTTGAAAAAGTTACAGAGATCACAGAAATCATGGACTTTCTTTTTCTTTTCCTTTTTTTTTTTTTTTTTTTTTTTCCCTGAAGCAAGGGGAGGCTGGAATTAACAGTGTAAAATCTTAATGAGTAGATTGTGCTGAGCGCTGCGGTTCACCTCCGTTATTCTCCCAGTCTCAAATGTTTACCAGCCAATCAGAGCATTCCTTAAAACCAGCGTTTTATAATGAAAAGTCAGCCCTAATTGAATTTCTTCATTAGGAACACCATCAAACAGATACAGAACACCTTACACCACCTTGTTTAAATTAGATTCATTTTTCTGATTAATTATTTAAAGGAAAGTTTAAAAAATCATAAAATCTTAAGTGCTATTAAAAATTGATTAGGAATGCATTTTTTCATTGACCCAGTTTGTATTTTTTTTTAATTTTTTTTTCGTCAAAGCTAATACATTTGAGTAGCTGCCTCAGACAGAAGTTTGTAATCATTTGGTCATCAGTCAATTAATCACAGCTTCATAAATATTGATCTCAGATTACATTTATTCTTCATTCTTGAAAGATAGTTTTTTATTAATTTAGGCTCACTCACATACATTGTGGTTTACACTGAAATTATTTTTAAAAGTTCTATTAAAATTTAATTTGAGCCGCCAGCCAACAGTGCAGCCACTGCATATTGTGCCACCTTTCGGCAGGTTTATCACCTCCTCCTGAAAGGTCCTGAGTACCCACAGCTCATACTGTAGGGGCTCACCGACTGCCATCTGTCAACTGTAAAAGCCTCCCTAGCTGGAAGTTGCAGGCCACTGTCCTCCTAGGCAGAAGGAGCAATGTGGGAGTGAGTGTGGATTTTTTTTCATGGGAGAGAAGAGGGCTCTGGTGTTTCCTGTCCTACCCTCAGTGACCATGTCCTGATTCCTGGTAGTCTGTCACAGATGTAGGTGCCTTCCTGGTGCCTGTGCAGTGCTCTGGCTGTTCTTTGGCCTCTCCCAAGCATCAGACAACCTGTTTGAGGGGGTGTGTTTCATAAAATCACAGATTAGTTTGGCCTCTCCCAAGCATCAGACAAGCTGCGTGAGGGGGTGTGTTTCATAAAATCATAGAACAGTTTGGTTTGGAAGGGGCTTTTAAAAGCAATCTAGTCCAACCTCCCCTGCCATGAGCAGGGACATCTTCAGGTTGCCCAGAGCCCCATCCAACCTGACCTTGAATAAACCCAGTGTATGGGTACATACACTGAATAGCTCTAGCCCTGCTGTAGTCCTCGAAGCGGAGGTCATACGTGAGGTGATGAACCATGCCAGGATGGGGGGGACACCTGGGAGTGCTCTTCCAGGGGCTGCCACTGCATCTTCTGCACCTGGGAGTAAGCCCAATACTTGCTTTTGCAGGAGTTGCATTGGTGAAGAGGAAGTCTAAGGATTTTTAAAGAGAAATGAGCTAAGGAGGGGTGCGGGTTCTTTGGTCCCAAGCACCTGGGGAGGACACAATCCTTCTCATGTCATGTTCACCACACCTGACACAGTACTGAAACTCAACTGAAATGCAATCAGTGTTAATTAACATTCCTGGTCCAGTGACTACTAATACTCTCTATCATGAATCTCTGCTTTTTTTTTTTTGTTTCGTTCTTTTTTTTTTTCTTATTCTTGTTTGCTGTTGTAGTTTAAAAAACACAAATATGTACATATCAGAGGTAAGAGCACATGGCTGAAGAGTGACTTGAGCACGTCATACTGAGCAGGATGAATCCCTTTCCATGTCATACTTTGTGCCTTACTTTGAATGCCCTGTTTTCGTGCTGAGAATGAAAAATTTCTCCAGACTAGGAGGATCTGAATGGCGGGCTTGGTACAGCTTCTGCAGTATGTTTAGGTTCTCTGCTCTAATCTCTGTTAAAAAAGCATGCTAAGTAAGTCTCTGTTCCCTAAAATCTCACTTCACTGAGGACTTCGGAGTGATGGGATCATGTAGCAACCATTATTTTTCATATCTCTGAAAAATCCCTAGTCACATCTTTAATGCCTGAAATCAAAACCTGTTGCCCATTGTTGTCACTCCAAAGCCATGTTTATTGTGGCACAGCTCTTCTGAGAGGCTCTGAATTACAGGTTTGGCAATAAAGCATCCTGGTGTGCTCCTCAGCATCAGTATGGAGTCATGTGAATGCCTGTCAGCATTCCTTATTTTTGCTGATGTTGGATGTAAGTAATATGGAGAATGGATCATTTTTGTGACTATCCATGTATCTAAGGTTGAAAAATACACTTTAATTTTCAAAGTCCTATTCCCCAGTCAACTTATACTACTCATTCACCATATATTCTGCTGAGATAGAACATCCTTGTGGGTATTTGGCATATCTGCAGCACTATTTTTTCCTGTGAAAAAAGAAATCACAGTACAGCAAGTTCTCAGACCCCTTCCTTTAAATCTCCAGTTTACCTAGAACTTTTCTGCCCTTTCAGAAAAGTCATCCTGTAAGGATCTTGTCAGAGACAACACGTACAGGTGGCATCCAAATAACCCACTTGTTTTACAAAGAGCTGTGAGGGTTTAAGATCTTACCACCTCTGAGCTGTTTGTTCCCTCAGTTCTCATCTGTTTGCTGCAAAGTCAAGTTCATTTTTTTGGTTTCACTGTCCATGAGCTGTCAAGATGCTGGAAGTAATTTGTTTGGTTTGTGTGGTGGCAAATCAAGACAGGTATTGTCTCTGGGGATGGTGGTTTCCAGCAGAGAAGCGCTAACAAGTGTGTGAAACTGGGGAAGTGTTAAGTTTTATCCATAAATAGGTGCCTGCTTATTTCCTGTATGTTGCGTAATCAGGAGTGGGCTCTCAGTCCAGTTGCAGCTGACATCCTCAAGCGGGAGGGATGCGAAAGAGATCTAGTCAATGTATCGCCCTCTGAGCGTTCCATAGTGCGGCAGTGGGAACCAGCTGATTGTTCATCCAGCGATTTGACAGATGCTAGTGTGAATGTGAGCAGCCTGTGAAGTTTTGTACCGAGCTCGGTAATCCTGGACAGCCTTTCTTGGCAGGAAAGAAGAAAGGGAAAAGCTGCAAAGCAACAGAGGGAGACGAGTGCTAACAACGCCCCGACTCTTCCTGGCTTTTTGCTGCAGACACCTGCAAAATGGCCCAATTGGAGTTTTCCCGCTGAAGTGTTGTGCCACTAACTCACTGCTCAACAACTTCAGCACTTCCGAGAATGAATCCTGTTGCTGAATATAATCTACTAGTTTTCTTTTTTTTTTCTTTCTTTTTTTTTATTTAATTCAATCTCTCCCTAAACACATGGAATTCTTTTAGGCTGGAATATGCAAAGCTGTATATTTTAATAAAATCGTTTTAACATCGTAATAAGGGAAAGATAATGTCTTTCCTACAAGTATTTGCAGCAGATACTTCCATCTCTCTGAATTTTGCATTAGTTGGATTGAGTTGATTTAATAAATTCAGCTGATCTTTGAAAGGCTTCCTAATGGATATATTAATAAAATGTAAAAAAAAGTGTTGGTTTTTGTTTTGTTTATCTATATATTTACCCTTGGCTCAAAATCAGAGACCTCTGGAGTGCAGTGGCAAGGAGGGTATTGTATATGGCTCCTCACGGGACCAGGCATTTGCCAGCAAGATAGATAAGACATTACAGATCCAAATCAGTCCCAGTTCTTTCCTGCTTGACTTACCTCTGAAATCTGTACTCCCAGTTTCTCTGTCTCTTCATTATAATAACATTTAGCAGAGATGTTCAGCATTCAAGTAACTTTTCTTGTTGTCTGTTACAGTAATGTTGCCGGATTAAAACGGAAGCACCCCACCCCATTTTTAATAGTTGATGATATCTTGTCAGACACCACTTCAGAGACTTGGGAGTGCTCCTGGGATGCTGCAGCTCAGGTAGATGTAGACTGAACCTCTGAGGCTAGTTTCAGGAAAAAAACACAGCTAAGAAATAGATGACAGTACAGACCTTAAATCGACAAAGAGATGAAGAGAGGGAAGGATATAACATAAATCCAGGAACTGCTGGAGTTTTATAAGCTTTGTGTTATTGTTTTTTTAAATCTATCCAGGGGGAAGTTGTATTAGGAGGTAAATGGAAAAAAGGCAAAGCAAAGATACAAGCAATTGGAGCGAACAGGCAGAAAGGTGGGCCAGTGTGAAAACTGCAGAGATATTCTGATGATGTTATCAATATCCACCAATTCCTGCTTGAGCAGTGGCTGCAGCCGTTCTGCCAGCCCTCAGTGAGCTTGTCCCTGCATCTTCCCTTCACCTATAGTAGGGGTGAAGGTAAAGGAGACCCTGTGTGAGTTCTAGCAGGCAAGAAAGGGGGCTCTCTCAATGCACATGCACTCTTCAAGGAACCCATAAAGACCCCTTTGAAGGGCGTGCAGGGCACGCAGCTTTCATATCGTGTGTCTGAAAAACGAGTGAGATCTTTTGGGTGGGTATCTATGTATGGGTAAATCCCACCAAACACTGCAGAGAAACAGGGTGTTCTAGGATATGATGCATCATATCTTCAGATAAACATCTTAAATAAATTTGATGAATCGTATTCTACAAGTGCCTAGTTTTTCTCTGGTGCCTGTGAAGGCACCCTAGGGTGCGTAAACCAGACACTGTGGATGTGTCTTAAGGCTAATGAGGTGAATCCTATACTTTCTATTGGGAAGCTGGGATGAAGCAGCAGCTGTGTTTCAATTCAATAGTCAGCAAAAAAAGTAACTAAAGATGTTGATTTTGGTGACATTCTGTAATCATATCGCTAAGTGCATTAGGTTTTAGATCCAGCTGTTTTTCATCTGGGGAAGACTAAGCCAAATTTGCTCACAACTCTGCTTTTCCTGAAAATAGCCAGAGTCCTGGTTACTGATAAATCTGCAAATGAACCATTCTGCCAGATATACTATAGTCATAGCTTTTCTTTTGAGTCTCACTTGCTACAAAACATCCCTTGAAAAGGATTGCACTCTGTCAATAAGATTTGTCTTTTGGATCTTTTTTCTACATAGCTTATTTACATTCTTTTTTTCCTTTTCTCAAGTGTTTTCTGTTATTCAGAAAAAGGGTTTTGGTAGCTTTAGAGAGGATAACAAAGTCAGTTGATGAATACAGGTATTTGTTGAGAGCCCTTGTAATAAAACTGGACTGCTAGATCATCTGTGCTGAAATATATGGGTAATTCATTTGTTAAGTGCAATTAGGGAAAAATCAAGGGCTATTTATTTCTGGCCACGGCTTTGATTTACTTGTTAAAGCTCATTGTAGAAAGTAAAGTAAAATCTTTGATCTTACAACATGCTTCTGAAAGAAACCCAAATTTTACTGGAATTGAAGACTAAGAAGAGAGCCTGCAGTGTCTGTGCCCAAAGGCCTCTGTGCTCAGAGCTGCTACTGACTTCAGTGGGAGTTTTGCCCGAGTACAAAGAGATGAACAGGAACCCAGAGTAGGAGCAGAGGCCGTGTTGCAACTTCACTTGAAAATGAAGCTTATAGGGGCTATAAAATATTGTGGGATTTTCTTTCCTCTCTAATAAGCTACAGGTATTTTAGATTCAAATTGGACACCTTTAAACTGGAAGGAGAACTGTGCTCACACTGATAACTTAATAGCACATCTAAATGCCTTTTAAAAGACTTCAATTTACCTATTAAGACCAAATAGACTGTCTGTTAATTTGACAGAATATCCATGTTCCCTGAACTTAGGGCTATAAAAATGGTTCATCTGCTCAGTCACAGGCCATTTAATTTTGGATGCATCATTGCCAGTTGGTTACAGTAATTAGCATTCTCTGTATTGTAGCAGCTTCCCTGAAGCTATGCTAAGTAGGGTTACACTTCTGTATGGAAACATAAGCAGCCTTGTGCAAATGAGCCTGGCCACCCATCTTAGAGACAGAAGCCCTAGCTACAGCTTCTTGGCTCAGGGTGCCCTATATGCCCACCTGCAGATCTTATTTACTGGTTATTAATGACATGAAGTGTAGGCAGCTGTGAAAAGCACAGCGTGGCAGCTCAAAACCTCCGCTCCGAACTATTCTCGCAGCCTTGTCATTTCTTTGACACCTGATTTCCTTCCTCCCCCCTTCTCCTTTTTACTCTCTTTGAATGAAGTTATCAGACAGAAATAAATTCTTTGGATCTGAATAGTGCATATATGTATATATCTAAATCTGCAAACCGAGGCACAGCATTTGCTAATGCAGTTACATGCCAAATAAAAATGTTTTGATAAATCCTTCCCTATTATGAACATATGCTGCAGATATTTTGGTTGAGTATCTTTTTCTATATCTCCTAATGCCTAAAGTAGTATTTTTATTGTATCTTTAATGGAAACACAGACTGCTGGTACAGATTATGAGAAGTGCTGGAATTGTTCTTTTGTAAAGGCTAGAATAAACAGCACAATAGCTAAAACCATAAATAAATTAAAAAGAGGCCAAGATTTTTTGCCAGTTGTTCTGCAGACTACGCACATTTTCTCATTCTGTGCCGAAAGTCTGTGCTTTCCTTTCGTTTCCTGGGAAACAAGTGAGAGATTGTATGCACTGCTAGACGTACACTAAGACTAATTCTGCCCATTTAATCCACTCTGATTTTTACTTCTTAATATACTGGAAGGTAACTAATATTTAATACCATGAAATGTATCTGTGCATGTTTAATGATTCAATTAATCAGAGAGAAACCTTCTTTATAATTAAATATGGATAGGTTATAGTCTTTTCTTCTCATTGACTGATGCTACTGAGAATAAGGGATAAGAATAATTTTATCCTGCTATTCTGTGTGCCTTTTATTAGAACTCTGAACTGTTTGGGGGAGTAAAATCAACGATAAAAGTACTTTTTTCATAGAGTTATGCACTCTACAGTTCCTGTATTCCACAAAAGTCTAACCATATGAATTTAGATACCAGTCCTATGAAGACTTATATATTTAAGCACAAGAGAAGTTTGGCTGATGCTGATATGATTACTCACATTAATTTTAAAGCCTGTGCTTGATCCTGTGCAGGATCAGCTTTTTCAACTTCTGGAGGAGGCCCAATGTGAGCTTGGAAGGCATTATAGCTTGGAAGGCTCGCTCTGTAAGTCCCAATTTGTTTGCAGCCGTAAGTAATTTCTTTATAAGTAGCAATTTTATTAATCTGGTTGTGGACCTCTCTTGATGTGATTTCTTAAAGAAAGGTTACAAACCACCACAAAAACTTATTTTTCTACAGCTCCATACAAAATTCTCTAAGTGTAGGCTGCGAAAAAGCCAACTGTCTTCAATACAGTATGCAGATGGGGTGCATATATTGGCAAGTTAATAAAATATAGTAATGATGTACATGCAGGCAGATTTAAATATGGAAATGGAGATTTCCTGCTTCTTGACTTCATATAAATTGTTGAATATATTTGTTTAATGATTTATGCAGAGCCTCCAGCCATAGCAACTAGGTGCTGTTTACAAAAGTTAAAACATAAATTACATGCACAGCCTACAACGGGCTTCATTAAATGACCACTTCTGCTGCCAAGGGTACCATATGTTAATAGTCATGTTGTGGGACCGTACCTATCTGTTGAAATGCCTCTCCATATCTGCTTACCTGTCTACCAGCAGATGCAGGTACCGTGATATGCCTCTCTACACACAATACTGTTACATTGTAAATGATGTGTTACTTCTAATTTAAATATTTTAATATGACTGAGCTTTTAAGTTTGTGTGCACACAGACGAATATACCTAAATATTTGGAAATGAATGCTTGTGGTTGGCTATGTTTCCACAGGAAACATTGTTTTTTTATATATTAAATCCATATGGGCTGGGGAGCTGAGATAGCAATCCCAAGTTTGATTGATGGACCTTTCCAGTGAATGTACAAAAATCTACTGTTTTCAAGTCTTTCAGCGCTTGCATTTCATATAGTCCTATTTTTCAACACACATACCTACCTTTTTAATGAGAGGATACTTTTCATTGTCATTGTAACAGGGAAATAATTTGCAAAAAAATTTCTCCTTATAAGTAGATTACACTTACAATGGGTAATATGGGTCTAGGGGGTGCTTAGTCTGAAGAATAAAGATGAGATTATACTATTTCTATAGCACTGCAGTCAAGAAAGGACCTTTAATTTATTTTTAGGATGACCTAAAGCCAGAAAAATAAGTATTTTGCTCAGGTATCTGGTGCAGAACTCACACATATTATTTGAAACATTTCTGTTGAGACCTTGGAAACTATGGACAAAAGCCTGAAATCCATGGGGTATCACTGAAACTAGGTTTTCTTTCTCAGGGGCAGTAGCATGCTGCACTTAGGTGCTTGTTAAGAAAGTGATATTCAGTAAAAATAAACCCAATAACCTTCTCTGGATAAATGATCCAGTCAGTGTGTAAG
Source organism: Jacana jacana (assembly GCA_013400555.1). NCBI lineage: Eukaryota > Metazoa > Chordata > Aves > Charadriiformes > Jacanidae > Jacana > Jacana jacana. The sequence goes on along the minus strand of VZTM01002755.1, from coordinate 10,757 downwards.
TAGGAACTGATGCCATTCATGNACGACAGATTTGGACTGTGCCAAGCAGTCACACATTGGGAAAGAGTTTAAATCAAGGTATTTTAAGGGAACGTACTACTTCAGAGAGTTGTAAGCAAAGTTATTTGCAGTATGTCTGAAAATTCTGTGTGAAACCGCCCTGGGTAGCTCTTCCTGTGTGAATATATAGCATTACCCCATTTTTAGGTATGAGGTAACAACTTTATCCCACTACAGGATGAGAAAGGCTGGGTGAGAAGTTCCTTTGGAAAGCCAAGGTTCTCCTTCTCTGAAAATG
>VZTM01002754.1:0-10835 GCA_013400555.1 Jacana jacana | reverse complement strand
TAAATATTTCAATAGTCAAAGAAGTTATCCTTGGGATTTTTATGCATTTAAAACTCATATGTTATTATTTTTTTTCTTAGAGCACAATCGTCAAGAGGAACTGGCTCGGATTTTGGCAATGACTGATCCAACCCTTGGGCCTTCAAACAGACCACTGCTAGTTTTGTCATGTGTCTCTCACGTTGATGTGAAAAGAATTCCTTGTGTTTACATGGCACATCAGTTGCAACTGAATCTGCTCCGTCAGCCCTGGATGGTACTTGCTTTATGTTCTATTTCCTTGTGACTTAAATCTAATTTTGGATTATGGTAGTTCCTATATTGGAAGTGTACCTACCTAAGCCAGAGGACAGCTTTCAACTCTATCACGTGAGCCCTCCTCTTAGGTGAAGAATTTAGTGACTCTGGTCCTCTAAGGTGAAGCCTTAGCCTGTCTGAACACAGGGGAGTGAACGCTAGGTGGCGTGTCCAGGAGCACACAAGAACTTCAGATGGAGCCAGAATATAAGTAAGGGTGAAATGCTGGTCTTGAAGGGAATAAGGCAGCTTCAGTTAATCTAAATTTCCCAGGTCACAACCCAAGGCTTTGGACACAAGGCAGATTTTCTGCCATTTTCAGGAGACTGTTAGTTGCCACTCATTTAATGTAATGTATTGATTTTTTGAGAAATCAGTTTTTTAACTAGCATGTGAGGTCCTGAACCTGTTGTTTTATGCTTGCAAAGCAGTGAATAAATCAGTATGGCTCAGCCATATGTAATGTATGTTTAGTGAGGTTGTGTAGCCAAAGAATAATACTTAATCAGAAAAAAAAAATCCTGATTTGAGATAACTCCTTTGTTTTCAAAATAAGGAATAATATTTACAGGTTTTTTTTTTCTTAATAGTTTTTATTGGACATTTTATAATACATTGTAAAATCTAAGAATTAATAATAGGCATTGAATTCTAAAGCTAGCAGCATTTTTGCTTTAGGAGTAGCAAGAAGAATTTTCAAGTAAGTTCTCATTCTTTAAGGAAGTATAGTGTTCCAGAATAGCTGATGGAACAATTAAGATAAAGTTTACCTTGATACCAAGAATGTAAAGGTTTCCTAACGGGTCTTAAATCCATTTTGTAAAGCATAGTATTTTCTTTTTGTACCTTACTCTTAAAAAACTTTTTTTTTTTTTTTTTTGTCTCGGGGACCTTTAAAGTAATAAAAATTTAGACTTTATATGAGTATTACTGACTTTAAGGATAGACATGGAGTGATGATAAAATACTCTTAGATCCCGTTTCCTGTTACCTGTAACACATGAGCTTTTTTTATTTTTTACAGGTGCAGGACACAGTAGCTGCAACCTTAGCTGGATTGATAAATGGAATTGAGTGGCTCCTGGAGGAAGCAAATTGTAAAAATGCACAGTAATGGAACTATGCATTGTTTTAGTGTATAGATACTTGGGTGTTTTGCAGTTCAGACAAAGTGAGAATCTTGTTCTGGCAAGAGCACGGGCAAAAGGGAGGTTTAAAAGGCAAACCAGCATCTATTTCACAGCACATACTTTAATAATTAACTTTCTTCCAACTGTAGTCCTGAATTAGAAGTACTAGTATGATTGCCTGGATTCCAGCAGTTTATGAGGAACTGATTTTGGTGGGCAGTCTGGGTGTTTTGGTTGTTTTCTTTCTTTCAGGCTGGGGCCTTTAGGGTGCAATCTTTTCTCAGTACGTCTGATAATCTGATCTCTTCTGTAACTGTACCTAACCCATACATTAGCTTAGTTTGTCAGCACAGCCCCAGGGCACACACCACACATTTAGTGTGTATGTTCAGTGCAGATCCTGAGAGTGAGAGTTCCCAAAGTAAATAACCTGTATGTTGTGTGGTAGTAGGTTGACCAAAATAAAGCATCTCTTTCAAAAGAGATTTTTTCCAGAAATAATGCCTAAGCAAGAAATAGCACTTGTGAGAGAATCATCATCCCAGACCAAAATTCTTAGAAGCGAACACACAACCTGCTGTGTATGAAGTAGTTGTTTCTTGTTTGTGATACTGTTTATTAGCCAACCACAAAAGACTTCAGCAGCATCTTCTGCTTTCCATTGCAGTCAAATTGTTGGCTTGTACCACACATACCTCTGATGTCATGAATAAATGTTAAATAGTCATTATTGCTTCAGGACATTTTTGAATAGATAGAACCTATCAGTTACTCAAATACTTGAGGCCATTTACAGAAGTGAAGTGTACTTGGCTTGACATTTTCTACACAGTAGCAAGTACTTTATAAAAAGGGAAAAAAACTCAAACATTTCAGAGATGGAATTGCACTTTCAGTATTGGTATCATTTGGGAGAGTCCTAGTCTTCCACCTTTTTAATGTGTTTAATTATTGAATGAATGTTAAGAAAGACCTCTTGGATTTCCTTTCCATGCATGTGTTTGTTCTGTTCTGTGGTTTTGGTGCCTTTTTTCCTCTCTCTCCATGGAAGTGCAATAGTCTTACAAATTTTTTTGGTACCTAGATAAATGACTACATGGTGCACATTCAGATCTAAGTGCCCTCAATCTGGTATATGTGTGTGATGTTCAACAAGGTGTCAGAAACATTCCATTTGAGAAGTTTTTTTAATGAACTAGGACAGACACAGGAATTTTTTTCATCTTTATCCACAACTAACTCAGCTTTCTAGATATATTTTTTTTCTGTCTTCTAAACTTGGGGAGTTTCAAGTGAAAATCCACGGGAAACATGATAATTCAGTGGTTTATATATATATAATTTTTTTTTTTTTTTAATAGGGTATAAGTGCTTTGCCCATTAAAATAGAGAAGACCCAAAAGATTTATGAGTATCTGGGGGAACATTCCAGGTGTTGTGACGGGGGGTGTGTGACTTGCCTACTAGTCGTAATAATTCCACAGTGAACTATCTGCCGAGGGTCGGATGCAGCAACCCGCTGCTATGTTAGCTACTGCAAATATGTATTTTTTATGTAATATCCTTGTTCTGCTCTCTTCTTCCTAAGCAATAAATTATTTTTTGAAGAGTGACATTTAGAGTCTTTCTCTGTGTTAAGCCCCACCTGATGCGTGCATATATGCGCATGCGCGCGCACACCACCCCCCTGCAGTCATGCTGTCATAACGGGTGACAAATTATCATTGTCCTCATTAGTCATTAATGAGCAATGTTATTGCATGTTACCTGGTCAATTAACTGATATTCATTCACTGTCATTTTGCAAGGTCAAGATAATGTAGGGAACAGGGTTTTTCGTAACCCCAAGAACATCAGTTCTATTAACTTAAAGGTAGGGTAACTTAAGAACCACAAGTTTTAAGGGCTCGTGCCTAGGGAACACACAGTGGGAACTGGAAGCCCTTGCAGTTACAGAGCTCCAGCACCACGGAAATGGCAGAGCTGGTGGTGGAGCTGCTTCGTGATGGAGCACTGGGGTGGATCAACACAGGCTGTGCAGAGGAACGTACCTACAGGGGTAGGCGGTGGAAGAGGCAGCCTGCCTCCTCAGAGTTCGTACCCCAAATGGTTGTGGAGACAGGCTGCAGGTTTCGTTTAGCTCTCTAGACTTCATCTAAACACTTCCCACTATTTAAATTCCTGACTGCTGAGTTTAGAAACTTAGTAAGACAATGAAGCTCCAGGCTTACATTGTTATAAATTCAAAAATACTTGGATCACTAAATGTATTTTACCAACAAATGCAACTGGGTCTGGATAAAATCAGGGTCTGGATCCTGGAAATCTTGCTGTCCTGGGTGAAGGATGACGGGAGGAGTGGCTGACACGCCAGAAGGCCGTGCTGCCATTCATCGGGATCTGGACAGGCTGGAGAGTTGGGCGGGGAGAAATTGAATGAAATCTAACAAGGACAAGTGTAGAGTCTTGCATCTGGGCAAGAACAACCCCAGGTACCAGTATAGGTTGGGAAATGACCTGTTAGAGAGCAGCGTAGGGGAAAGGGACCTGGGGATCCTGGTGGACAGCAGGATGACCATGAGCCAGCACTGTGCCCTCATGGCCAAGAAGGCCAATGGCATCCTGGNTCCAGTTAAATATGAGGAGAAACTTCTTCACAGTGAGGGTGAGGGAACACTGGAAGGGGCTGCCCAGGGAGATTGTGGAGTCTCCTTCTCTGGAGACATTCAAAACTCGCCTGGACACGTTCCTGAGTGATCTGCTCTAGGTGTTCCTGCTCTGGCAGGGGGATTGGACTAGAGGATCTTTCAAGGTCCCTTCCAATCCCTGAGATTCTGTGATTCTGTGATTCTGGTTCTAACAGTGTCTTGAAAGAAAATGGCTTTGCTGCCGACTGAGGCAGGATGTTTATCTACACGCTGGTCACAAAAGTAAAAGTAACTACATGTGATTTGCAAGAAAATTCAGTTACTGAGGCTTCCTCTGAGCAGCTTTCCCACAAAGACAGTGGCTGTGGGGATGCTAATTTTCATGTCTTTGGAACCAAGGATAACGAGCACGCCGGCTGCCAGCTCCAGAGCAGAACATGAGGGACCTGCCAGGCTCTCAAGACAGAGGAGGCAGGACACTGACAGCGTCCCCGTCACTTGGTGGGTGTCTCTCAGTCTCCTCTTAATGGAGCGGCCCTGGGTGGCCGGGGACGCTCCCAGCGGGAGCGGAGGTGCGGAGACCTTGGCGTCCCTGAAGCTCCAGAAGGGAGCTGTGGCTCCCTGCGCGTCCCGCTGGATGGCACTGCTGTTCCGCATAAGCCACCGACTGTCCGGGCAGCATCCCTGCAGCCTGTGCCGGAATCGCTCCGAGGTCTGTTTCACTCCCTTCTCAGAGACGGCAGCAAGCAGATGCCGGTTTAGAAAAGCCTGTGAGAAAAAACCAAAACCAACATGCTTTGCAAAGGCTTCTGGACAGGGGATATGCTGCCTCTTCTTTTAATCTGGTGGGTGTCGATGTCGACTTGTATGGTGGGATGAGTATTGCAGCTGAATAGAGGAGCTGGAGTTGCTGTCAGGAGGATGTATGGAAATAATTGCTGGCGTCATTGCAAAGTGATTGTCTGTGCTTCACTTCGTCTTTTGTGACCTTTTAGCATTAGTGGTTTTGCATAAGATATTCTCCTTAAGACCAAGGGTGAAGAAATAATACATTTTTGGCCTGTTACAGAAGGTGATATTAGAGCTAGAGCTTGTGCTTCAGTCTCAGTCTGGAGGATGTTTGCACACAGGCTGCTGTGAAGGGTGAATCTACAAATCACGAATGTAGGTGGGTGTATAGCAGAGGTGCTCAGCGGGTGAGACAGAGCAAACATGAAAACACAGTGGATCAGGATAGAAGGGTGTATTTAAGAACCAGTGAGGTTAGATTAGCTCCCACGCTAGCTCACTCCCTCCCCAGCATTACGTTTGCCCAGCAGGGGCATCACAGCTGGCTCAGGGTCAGGCACAAGGTCCTCTCTGTTGGTGCAGTGCAAATGCTCACAGGTACCAGTCAGGGCATTACTGGCCCCGGGCAAGCAACCAACCTTTTTACTCACATCAGTGGCCCTTTTTCGGATTCTTTCTGGTTTACATCTCACATACTGCTGGGTTAAAACTGGACACCCTGCTCCAGATTTAGACCTTTAAGCCCTGGACAGAGAGGAATGAGCACTTAGAATCATTTAGGTTGGAAGAGACCCTTGGGATCGAGTCCAACCATAACCTTGTCCACAGCATAGCCCAACATGTGGTTAACCTTCTGCACAGACATCCTTGCACAGGCACACTGATGAATCCAGGTCCATTGGTCCACCAAGACCTCAGGTCCCTTTTGTAGAGCTGCTTCCAGATCAGTCAGTCCCTGCCCTGCCCTGATACACACCTGATATCTGCCCTTCCAGATGCAGGACTTTGTGTTTGGCTTTGCTCAGCATCTGGAGGTTCCTGAGGCACTTGTTGACCCATTGAATTTACATTTGTGCTTGCACAAATGTCACATTTGTGGCTGTCCTTGCACAAGGAGCCTGGCATCTTTGGGAACACTGGCCCTGCACATGACAACATGCAGAACCAGTCACCTGATGGGAGAGAAAAATGGTACTCAGGCTTTTCCTAAAGTCTGAAACCAGACAACGCATCTGCTTCATCAATACAGTTGAAAAATACTAGTCTTAGAGCTTTAAAATAAATTCCTCCATAGTTTGGCAAACTGGTGTGAGTATTAAAGGCTGATATTGTCCCAGAAGTATTTTTCACCGAGCTCTGAAAAGTGTTGCACTGTGAAACGATCCTGGTGACAACCCAGAAGCACCCACTGCATTCATTGAATTATTTAGTACTACTATTTGCAAAGTAATGACAATAACATAAAATCTTCTGCTTGTTCTCAGGAATGACAATCAAGGAACTGAGGTAGGTGGAGGATAACCAAGCGACTGAGAGTTGTATTTAATCAACAGTGTTCTGCTGATAAAGGGTTATCTTTCATATTGTATTGATATGGCACCTTTCATATCTTCTGCACAGACTTGAATGATGAGAGCAATTCCACAGCCCGTGTCAGGGGAGACGTGTTTCACCAGCATGGACAAGAAAGGGCTGATCTCCAAGAACAAAACCAAGCCTTTTTCTTTACTTTGAATCAAATCCAGCTTGTCTTTTATGAAAGGTTTTTATACAAATTTCATAAACAAATCAATCTAGAAATCCATTGCTTAGAGTTTTCTCTCTTAAGACTGATAGCATTCACTATTCACAGCCAATTACCTTTGAAATTTATCTGGCTTCATCTTAAATTTTGAGGAGATTTAAAGAAATGTCCATTCCTTCAATTCATGAGACAGCAAGAGTTTAAATTTGACCTGCATGTGTCCTACATGTTAAATTCTGTGGGATAACTTTTCATGATGATTTAAGCAATCAAGTTACCTGGGAATCCTCTTTTTAATCTATAACTTTCATTCATCATGTGTCCAAACCTTGCGCAATGTAGCATTAGGATGCACTGATACAGCTGCACATTATGCTTTTTTTTAAAAAGCACGAGCTATTGGCAAGAAAATAAATGCAAATTACAAAATTAACTAACAAAAATATCAGAAGAATCTCAATGTTTTTTTCCAAAATTAGAGATTCAAATTTTGTAAAAACATAAATTATTGAGAGCGAAGAAGCTAATTACCCGATTACTGCTACATTCACATAAAACGGGAGGGACAACTCTGAGTATAACCAACATGTGGTTGAATTGTGCACTCAAATTCAAGCATCTTTCAGTCTTTTGTTGAAAAGAATTGCTGTTGAGCTGGTATTAATACCTTCCTTTTCAGCTGATAGACTTGAACTGCTTTTGGCCTCACTAAGCGACAAAAAAACACCCGATACTGAACATTTTTTCTTTTTTAACTTGCTTTTCACCACAGGATGTGAGTTGATATAAATCAGCCGGCATACAGACACACAATGGGACTTTTTTCCCCTAGCAGTCTTCTGATCACTTGTTCCAGTCACAAGAAATAAATTGAAAATTAAATAAGTTAGAGAAGGCATTAGTGTAAGGATTTTTAGGGGTGGTCTTGGTACACCTGAGTGTGCCTGAGGGTGAAATAGTTTGACGGGCCCAGCTTAAAAGCAGGCATTGGAAGCTGCCACTATACTAACAACAAGATTCATGGTAGGCACCCAAAATCACCAGTAATTGAAAATTCTGGCTAACATCCAAAATGCCATTAGTGATATTTCCACAGTGCCCATTATCTATGGGTGTCCTTATGGCCACCTGAGTCTTCCCCTCAGGTCTCACCGCCTGAGCACAAGACTCACGGTAAGCTCCTGCCATACTTTCTTTCTCTCGGGAGTATATTCCCTGTGCCCCTGGCCTCTAAGCTGTACAGCACAGCAGTGTCCTTCCTGCTCTGTTATCCTGTGCACCAAATTCAGACCATTGGCCTGACCTGTGGTTTGCCCAGCAGATGGTTCTGAAGTCAGGGGCGGAAGAAAATGCATAACTGTCCTTCATCTGGAGCCTCTGGCCCACAGGAGATTCTGCACTCAGAGAAGTCACCATATGCCAGGAACCTTCTCCTAATTCTAAACACATCCCAGGGTATGTAAATTTACCCTGTATTTGAGCACAAAATATTGCATACACTGGGAGAAAGGAAATTCTTAGAATATTTGAGCCGCATCCACAGAATTTCAATAGTTATGGCATGATATGCTGTGAAATTCCTGAGGTCATCAGATATTTCTGTGCATTTTTATGTTGCTAGTTTGATTTCTTTTTGTACAGATCAAAGTGGAATGGAGATACTTGGATACTGGAATATCAGTGTTGGCACACTGCAATAGCAGAAGGATCAAGTTGCTTCAGAGAGATGCTTGCAACACACGCAGAGATTGCCAGGCTGCATATTTATCTGAGCGCAGGTAGAAGTTGGCATTCCAGCTAGGACACCACTCCTCAGAATGGGTATCTTCTTCTTGACACCTATGTGAAATATCTAAACAGGCTGTACATGTTGGAAAGTTGTCTCAGATTACAGAGTGAGTTCAGAAAAAAATTGCTATTCTTGAAAAACTACAAGCAGGGCCACTCTTATTCCAAAATAAGAGTACTCTGGTCATTCGAAGTGGCTTGAACTATACCAGAAGAACATATTCCTGTCTTGGGAAAAGAGCATCAGCACACCAGATTTATGTGTGGGGATAAAATGTCATAAACCATAACTTCACAGAAGGTAAGTCTTAAATGACAACGGTATCTGAGATGAACAAACAACTGTAGTTCCAAAGTACAAATACAGGGAGTTAACTATTCAAATTAAGGCTTCTCATGTCTCCTTGGATCATTGTTGGACACACTGTCATCACAGGGGCTCTGTGAAGCACACACCCCGTCCTCGGTAAGCTGTGGGCCACACTTGCGCTGTACTTTGGCCGCAGCACATCCCAAAGCGATGCACCCGTGGCTCTGTTTGCACCTTGACAGCCCTGTGTGGTTGATTATTGCCAAGGGAGAGCACTGCTAGTTGTATGTCTGTGGACACAGAGCCACATGGCAGCAGAGCCCACGCTCCATCCAGGCTGGCAGCAAGCCGTGACAAGGAGTAATGTGGGCTTGGCTCCTCTGAGGTACCAGTATACTGGGCCCCACTCAAACCCCAAAACTTAGTCCCAGTCATATTGATGGTGAGCTGGAACAGTTGTTCCTAAATAGAACATACATGTAGCCTGAATCCACTAAAATCACATTCCTGCTGTCTCAAGTAAAGCAAGGACTTGAGATGCTGCTCAAGATGCAGGAATGGCTAAATAGCATGCAGTCCCCTGTATCTATCTCCAAGGTTTCTAAAGATAGGTTTTCATCATGCAGCTCTTCCAGGGAGTTTAAGTAGAGTGCTGTTGAGGGTATCTAAAGTTTCTATAGAAGGCCCAAAGTTTCTATACAGAAAGGAAGAGCAAGCGAAAGAGAAGTGTAGACCCAGAGAGCATTTTTGAGATCCTGTGTTACTTTAGCACATTGCAACATTAATGCTCCTAAAGAATATGGTTTATGATGTTTAATTATTTTTTGCTTTATCTCTATGAGGCAGCCTGAAAGTCTTGGATAAAAAACATGCTGGAATCTGTCCCAGCTAACACTCTGCTTTTGTCTGGATGCTGGCAATATCATGTCTTGCTCCTTGCTATCAATCACACACAGAGGTCACAATGCTCTTCCCTCCGGGAAATTACCCCATTGTTTGCAGAATAATAAGAGCTTCCTGTGCAGACTGTTTATTTCAAAGTCTAGGACATCAGAGCACATTTCTGACATAAATGTAATAGGGTCAGTTCTATTGCTCCTTTAATATGTTTAATATACTCTAAAATCTGACTACAGATTCAGATCCTTCAAGTACTGCTTATGCAGCAGGGGTCATGAAAGTCAATAGTTCTCACATGCCTGAAATTTAACACGTGAGTCTTTGGAAAAAGAGTGTCTTGCAAGACAAATAGATTGTAAAGGATATGTAAATGTAGCTATAACAACTCATTCAATTTGTTTCTTATTCAGTTGAGGTATTTTAATCAGACTGATTTTGAAGCTCTAGATTCATTTGACTGTAGGTATGTCTTGGTTGATTTCATTGTCAGAAACTGAAGACTGCAGTTTATCTAGTCTTGTGCATGCCAGACCCCCTCTGTATAAAGCAAGAATCATCCTTTCTTTACTTTGGGGTTACCAAAGTGATTTTCCCACATTTAACAACATGCTAAAGGCCTGTGGTTCAGCTGGTTACTGGCATATCTCAGAAAGTCTCCAGCAGAATAAAGAATCTCTCTAACCACCAGAGGCTAGAAGAATTTGATTTCATAATTAAACAAAAGTGAATTAGCAGTAAAATTTTCTGTCAAAGAAATAGACACCAGTGAACACCAGTGAGGGAAAAAAAATCCGTGGAAGTCACTAGTGACTACTTTGGTTCAAGAGACAAATGGATTTTGTTAAACTTCACATGGACCCATTTTCTGGTAACCGCCATTCTCCTCTTCCTTCCAATCCTGCTTGTAAAGAGTTAAACCAGAATGGACACAGACACATCTCATATTCTCCATAACCTCAGCATATGTACCATGGCAGCTTTCAATGTCCAATGCATTGCATCTGGCCTCACAACCCCTCTGACCTTCTCCTTTCTCCCATGAGACCTAGTCCTGGCCTCCAACTCACAGAGGGAAGTTTGGCTCTCCATCCTGATTCTACTCTCTCTCCATATAGACAAGTTGACTTTTCAATACCAGGAGAAGGTGAAATCCAGCAGGGCTTGACCTGCCAGTCCCCACACCCTGTCCCTCCTTTCTCAGATATCTTGGCTGTTTTCCAGTTCTAACA
>VZTM01002753.1:24818-42947 GCA_013400555.1 Jacana jacana | reverse complement strand
CAGAAGGACAAAGTAAACAAAAGAAGCTATTTCTGTCAAAGGTATCGAAGTGGGTTTTTTTAACTTCAAATCATGTTCAGAAGGGATGATGCTGGCTAGATTTATGGAAGCTCTAAAAAGTAGTGATTTTATTTCTACAGGTATATGTAGTGGAACTACAGGTTTAACTTCTTATTTTTCACTAATACACTGAATCTACTGGACTAAATGGAAATACAGCAATGAATTCCAAGCCATTAAGTAAAGAATAATAAATGTATAACGAATATATTCCATCCTCTCTTTCCATGCAGGTAATTTTTGAGTGGCATTACCTTGACTGTCCTACAAGCATAGCTGCTTGTCAATCTTTGGGCTGTGTACAATCCTACCATTAGGGTGATATGAATAACCAAACACTACCTAAAGATCTATTTTAAGTTAATGTTAAACTTCAGTGGATGTGATAAAGGAGGTTTGTATCCACATATGTAACAGGTGCTGAGGTGGGCTTCTTGGGTATTAACAGTGATATAAAAATTCCAAGTCATCTAGTGAAGATATAGGATCTCAGACGGTGCTGAGGTTTGTGCAAAGGGACAGGGCTGCTGTCATCAGAAAAAGGAACAGGTAATTTTGGAGATTTTTATGATCTGAAGTAGAGAATATTTAATTTCACTTGAAAATTTCTACGAACTGCTCTGTTGAAAGAGCCTTTGTAAGTGGTAGATGTCAATAATAATAGCAATAGCAGCAACACAGGTGTAACTCTGTGCCTGTAGGGAAAATGGCTCTACGACAACTAACAATCAACTATACTTCGGTCAATGGCAGTATTCCCACTGGCTACAGTGATTTCTGAATGTAGCCCTCTACATCTGTCATAAACTCTGCATTGGAATAATTTCCAATTTTTCTAATTATCTTTACTTCATTTCAGAAGGGCAAATCACCTTGAACCTCATGATTTAATGGTTTCGTTATGGATCAAACTAACATTTCTTGTCACATTAGTTTGCTTGCTGAAAGACAAAAAGGTCTTTTTAGATGAATAAGATCAAGTGTCCATCTAACATACTTTATGGGCAGAAATTACCTGTCCTCGGGCACATGCAGCTCTCAGAACGTTTCTGAACTTTAATTGTGGCATATTAAAGCAAAGTATTTTCTAGTTTACAGATGTAGCTGTCACATAAAAATTCACCTTTAAATATTGAAAACCTTGTATAGCCTCTCTCATTTGAAGTTCAGCCCTGTAGTCAGCAGATCCATATGGATTCTTACAAAGAAAGAACACTGATAGTTCTTCATGTAGAATAATAAGTTCAGTTTGCTGTGTGTGTTCAGAAAGGATATTGGACTGAAAAGGCAGAGGGGCTTTTGCTCCCAGGGCCCCTTGGCCTATTGAATTATGTGAGGCTTGTTCCACCCTGTCATGAGGGTTGCTGACACCCTGGCAAAGCCCATTTGTAGTCCCTTTGCCTTCACCTGGGGGAACCTGTTTCTCCAGGTATTGTACCGTTACAGCTGAGATCTGTTCCCCTGTATGTCAGGGTGAAAAAAAAATCAGAAACGTCCCACTACTTTTGGCGTTTTAATCTGCTAAACATAAAACAGAGGTGGTTTTCCCCTTTTTCTTCCTCGTTAGAATGTGCTATGGTCTAGAATGGGCAAATAACAACTGAGTGTCATTAATCATTAATAGGCTAGTAGCAAAACACACAGAATCAGCTTAATCCTTTTGGACATTGACGAGTACACACTGCCACTTTAAATAATGGCATAAAAGGCATCATTGCTACCCAGTATGGATTTACCATAGTAAATGAGTTTGAGTTACTGTATATATTTTGTACTCCATACCCTGTTATCAATAACAGTCCTCAGGCCTCACAAAGGGCAATACGAGCAGGAAAAGAGTAATTGCCATTCTGCATGGAGCCAGTTTATTGATGAGGTGGACAGAAGTAATATTTTTAGCCTGCTGGGTGTCCATCTGTAAGCAGTTTCCTGGAGCTGCCACTTCTCCTTTCTCTGGAAACTGTTATGGCTTTGTCTGCCCAAGGAAAATAATGAGATCCATCTATCAAATTGAGAACAAACTATAAACTCTATACCTTCCAATTAATTTGTTTTTCACCTCTGTTTACCAGTGTGCATACAGTTAACTATCCATCATATTATATGCATGTAAAGTACATTTTTTAAAAGGTTGAATCTATTAACCCTTTTGCTAGCAAAATATGTCTGCATGCCCTCCAGCTAAACAGGAGACTTGGGAAAAAAATCAATCCGTTTGAAGTGCCAGAACCTAAAAACATAGTGATCTGTAAAATCATGCTGTCCAATCTTAAGTCTGTATCCTCTGTTATGTTAATAACTTGTAGTCCATTAAAAAAAAAATAAACTTTAAGGGGAAAAAAAAATTCATTTCAGTCTGCTCCAAAATCTTCAGTAATAAGTCATTTCAGGATGTTGTAAGTCTGTATTAAATACAGACATCCCTCAGAAAATGTGTTGAGCTGGTACTTGAAGCTGGAGTGTCTTCTCACCGTGTTCCGATAATTTACTTCTTTGTCCTAATTATTCCTCCCTCTCTTAGGTGGTTTTCTGCTGCTCTTGCATAGGGAGGCTATATAGTCTTTTTTGCCATTCATACGGTAATGTGAGAGCTAGGTTGGTTTTTTTTGTTTGTTTTGGTTGGGTGTTTTTCTTGCAGAATGCTGGTCTATTATGGGGCTTTGCTTTTGTGTCTATAGTCTTACCATTTGCATAATTAAGCACTTGAAACCAGGTATTATTTATTTACTTGAACAGGTTTGCATGCTATTTGTGTGTGTAAAATGTGAGTTCAATTTTTCAGGGCACAGATGGTGTATGGAAAAAAAGACCTAAGAACCCAACTAGACAGAAACATTAAAACTCTGTGTCTGTATCACCACATGCACACAAACACACACGTACACAAAGAACTCCTCCCCACCACTGAGGAATCAACTTGTTCCTCATATTTCATTAGCTTTTCATGCATAAAGGCTTGAACATTGAAGAAGGTTGAGAACAGTATATAGTCAAATTTTTCAGAATATGTTGGGGGAAATGCCGAGTGCTAGAAAAGGAGTGAGGCTTTAGATCTTGGGATTCTGGCTGGCTGACTAGGAGTAATGTTCTATGAATGGTTCAAGCACTACATCGTTGCCATTAGCCCCTCTGAAATGTAGGAAAATTCCACTGAGGAGGAGCTTGCTTGCTTTTTAAAAAGGAGAGGATTCCCTGTTGTGAAGGAAAAGGTTAAAAGACTTTACAACTGAATTGTGACGAAAAGAAAACAAGATGAGAAAGAGATAAAGCCAAGAAGAAAATGTCTTTCTATGTATTTCTCTCTAAATCAAATCAATTTTCTAGCTCCCGTAAGTTAAACAATTGGTAGATGACATTTTATGCAGATGAATTAATGTGTTCCCAATTATAGTTATATATACAATATCCAACATGCACTCAGCATTTTAACTAGTATTTTTTAGCAAGCTGCTCTGAGCTCACCCACAAATATGTCATAGAAAGAAGTCTGTACGTTCTGAGTAAGTGTGAATTAGAGAGGCAGATGTATAACCTGGGAAGACTTCCAGATTCATCTTTCTTAAAAATGGGTATGTTCAGCACTGGCTGCACTGATCCGGATTATTCTTTGTGCCACAAGCCATCGTCATCCTGATGATAATAAGGAAATAAGGCCAGGCTCACTAACAGATCATAAATTTGATTGGTCCTTGCCTCAGCCATAGGAACTGGTAAACCTTAAAGGAAGGAATGTCTAATCTGATGCTCTCTTGTTATTTCTGTCTTGGTGTTAGGTGGCCAAATTCTCAGCTGGTATAAATTGGCACAGCTCCATTCAATATAATGTTTAGCTAATGCATAAAGGAAACCCAGCACAGCACATTTGAGTCACAAATTTCTTATTAAATATCTGAAATTATGAAAAGTTCTCCTGCACTTCCCTGCATTTTTGGTTCTTGAGCTCCCAACTACTGTTTGTATGATTGTGGTTTTAACTTCTATCCCTAATAACAGCATGGTTCATTACTGCTACTCTGCCTTTTTCTCTGAAGCAGCAACTATTTATATGAAGGTGCTACACAGTCCTGGACTCCAGTGGAGTTTGTTTAGTCTGAATTTCAACACAATTCCCTTAAAAGCCAACCATACAAAGTAGAATCATAGAATGGTTAGAGTTGGAAGAGACCTTAATCATCCAGTTCCAACCCCTCTGCCATGGGCAGGGACACCTCCCACTGGAGCAGGTTGCTTGAAGCCCCATCCAGCCTGGCCTTAAATGCTTCCCAGGATGGAGTATGCACAACTTCCCTGGGCAACCTGTTCCAGTGCCTCACCACCCTATAGTAAAGAATTTCATTCTAGTATCCAATCTAAATCTCCCCTCTTCTTATTTAAAGCCATCACCCCTTGTCCTGTCACTACACTTCCTGACAAGAAGTACTTTCCAGTAGGATCACACGTAATTTGGTAGGACTGGATTGTTGACGTATATGCACCACTTAATTGCAATAGCTCTCATACGTTGTAATATCTCCCTGGATAAAGGGACAAATAGCACAAAGTATTATTCTAGATTGGCAAAAAGCTGTTAGGCTCAACAGGACTGCTGTGGAAGGGGTGTGTTTCCAAGCAATAGGGTTGGAGGTGCCAAATACTCCAGTCCCAAAGTTTCAGTATCAAATGGGGGATATAATTTACTGAATTTGACTGGGAAGTGAATGTTTGAGATTCTTTTCCCCATGTATAGGACTACAACTGAATTAGTTAAATCTTATTGTAACTTATTCAAAAGAAAAGGGGTTAAGGTCTGATTGTCAGTCAAATTAACTGAAGAATTTTACTGAAGTCTACAGAAGATACATGCATTTATACTTTCCCATAGTATGCCCTATAATTTATAAAGGCTTAAATATGACATAGTGAAATGAAGAATTAGGCCTAAGATATTTCTATAATATCAATCTGTTTCTTATGGTCAGAATCCTTAAAGTTGAAGTGATTAACAATGTGATTCACTATTTATAGTTCACTTGAGACTATAGGCCATCAAGTAATGACAAGGAGTTCTTCCTGAGTTACTCTGAACTGACTTTGGTTGCCAAGATATTAAAGTTTTTTTGGCATTTAATGAAATTTTACTTATGATGCTTTATATCCGCTACTTAAGAGGCTGACTAAACTAGCATGTATCTACTGTTGAGATGCAAGATTGATAACACTAGACATATGTTGCCACAAAGAAAAGAATATTTAGTGTGGGGTTTTAAAATTCAAGATAATTTAAAGAAATAGCAATGAATAGTAGAAGCGCTGCACCACTGTACAGAGGAAGTATGTTAAAAGCATTGTATTTGTGTATAGGTTGTCTGAAAGGAAAAATGCATCAGTCTGAGTAATATAGGCTAGTTTCTGTAAGATTACTATGGTAAAGGCTTTGCAGAAATTTTTAATATGCTTCGTATACTTTCCAAAAGAAGGCTTACTATGATAAACTGGAATAGCTTGGCATCTCCAGGTACTATAATATCATGTAGTAGTTTGGTGGTTTATTTCCAAGTGCTTCAAATATTTTGTAATTAAATAATACTATTGATAAACTGCTGAAAGGAAGTGTATAAAAGGTAGATTTCCAAGCAGAACACAGACCCTTCAAGCTCCGCAGGAGATAAGCTGCCTGACCTCAGTCTACTGCAGCACTTGCCTATGTGGCTTAAAACACCTAGCAGCCCCATCATCTCACATTTTAGGTCTCAATTCACTTGCTTCTGGGACAATAATTGGGTACTTACATTTATTAACACGCTTAAGTTGTTTGCTAGTTTGGTATAGGTTTAAGGAACTAAGTCCCGAACAAGTGATTTCTTTAGGGAGACAGTTCCACACTGCTGGAGGGAAATTCAACCATGCCTTGGATCTCTTTGCCTCCACGATGAAATAGAAACTTTCTGTGTATGCTACAGCAAGAAGTTCTGTTGGAAAAACAGATCAAAAATTGGTGCACCTGCAGTTCGTTCTTATTTGAGTTTGATTTCTCTATGATTTTAATTAGTTGTTCTAAAGGGTACCTTAAAAATATATCATGAATGATCCTGAAGCAATGTCTGTCTGCTGCTGCACAATTAATAAATGTCTAAACTAGAAGATTAGATATTGTGCCTGATGTGTGATGGGCTGTTGCCTTTGAATACTAAAAATGTGAAAAAGAACGTAATTTGTTAAGAAGAATACTCAGATCTGCTTCAGATAGTATCATGGTTATTAAGGAAAAAAATGGAAGTACAGCCATTTTGATTTATTCTTTCTTTGTTTTCAAGTTTGTTTCTTGGAAATAGAAAATGCTAGTTGGATAAATAATTTCATTGGGAAAAAAAAGAGATTTTTCTGTAAAAATGGAATCTGATTCTGATCTTCTTTTCACTGATGCTAATTACAATGCTCTATTTAGTGAGAACTATCAAGAGATACTGTATGGCCATGGCCCACAACATATTGACAGGAAACAGGAAATTCAGCAAAACCCCAAATAATCAGTTGTAAGATTTTGGTCAGTGGAAAAGCTTTCAGCATTTTGTAGAAGATTTCGATCTGGAGAAAGTATAACTATTAAGAAATGGGAACCAGGAGCTCAGGCATCAGATAAGATGGCACAAGGCAGGCATTGGAAGATGGAAGAAAATAATCAAATACATAGGAGGAAGTGTCGTGTCTTGTGTTCTTTTATAGTATTTTGACTTTGCATGTTGATCAAATATTTCTGGAAAATAAAATCTCAAGTAGACAGTACTTGTAAAGATAAAAATTACTTAAAGCCAGTTGATCTAGTGCTATGTATATGACTTAATAAATGAGGTCAGTAGTGGAATTAAGTGGTGCTACAACTCTACATGGGTATTTTTACCTTATGCTTTTATATCTTAAATGTTTTTTTCAAACAAAATTTACCATAATGTGCAAGTGTTCACAAGTGGAACTGCATAGACATGCTATAGACCCTGAAATTCACGCCTTGCTTTGTCGTGCAGACAAGTCCTGGTTAACTCTATAGCAGATGCTAAAATGCTACAGTAGGACAGGTTTTGTAGCTGTAATTTCATCACTATTTAAGCAGTAAAGGTTATTTTCAAATCAGTCCAAGCTGATACAGAACACTCAGCTCATTCTAAATAGAAGCTGCTGAAGAAATCATGAGCTTTAGCAGACAAATGGAAAGGAAGAGAGCATAAGTGCACAGACAAAAGGCCCAGCCTTGAACCATGTAAGGCAAGGAGAAGTGCTAGAAAACAGCGCTGCAGTGTCTTTACTTTTCTTACTTGCTGATTATACCTTGGCGTAGCAAAATCGTTGATTGGGCTCAGAGCTCCCAGAGGATGGTGAAGTCAGACATACTTGCTGTTAAGTGTATCAGCTAATAGAAGCGAAGTGAAAACAGCCACTGACATCTTAAAAAGATGCTACCCAGTTCTTTTTAAGGTTGCAACTTAAAGGTGCAGAAGATGCTGTGTGTATTTCTGTTTTTTTTAAAAAAGAAAGATATTAAAAGTTAATCTAGGAGTTAGACTGTTTTAAACTTCACCTCAGTATTTTTTAAACTGTTAGGGGGGGGAAAACCAAACAAAAACATGACAAATAGGAGAGTTAAGGGTTTTTTTAGTTTTTTTTTTACTAATGAAGTATACTGTTCAATTAATTTAAGACAAGTGGTTTTATCTGAGATGAAATAAAAAAAAAATAATTATGAAGTAAGTATGATCAGTACTACAATAATTCCTGGCAAGGAGAGCAGAAGGAAAACAATTTTGTACTTCACACAAACGCATAGCTTCCTGTGAGGGAGATGGAGATCAGGTCTAGTTTTTGCAGCTGTTGTCTGCAGATGTTAAAATAAACAGTGCTTGGTTTATGTGGATAATATTTGTATTCTTTAAATAATTTAGAAATCAAATTCTTCCTTTGGTGGTGTTAAGCTTGACTGCTTGGTTAACAGAAGCTGATGCCCCAGCTATTCCCACCAGGACTTGGGCTCCTGCTATTTGCCTCTTAAGGTAATTAGAATTTCTCATGTTTACATCTGAGACCTCAGACACATGAATGACTTTATCCTTGTGACATCCCTGTTGAGATCTGGTGGTCCAGACCTGAGCTTACCCCCAAATCATTGTATATGTTGATATGCAGGAGCCCTGGGAGACTAATCCTCCCTTCCTACATAGAGGAACCATACTGCTTCTCTTGCCTGTCAGGTTTTATGCATGAGAAATAGGGCGAATTTTACCCATAGGGTTTGCCTTTTTAGTTTTTAGAAAATAAGATGAAAAGTTGTTACTGAGCATATTTTAAAGTCAACCTTGTATCCCTTTTCTGAGGTATATTTCTCCTGTACAAAGCAAGCAGTAATAAAAATTTCACTGTGAAAGAATGTTATAGATGTGAAATGGTGCCAATAATTTCAATGTTGTGTTACAGGCTTTTGAAAAATGAAATAAGATACTCAAAAGCAATTAACAAACATCAGATTTCCATTCTAGATGCTGAATGTGATTAGAAACTGTAAATGAATAATGTTTCGTTCCAGCTGTTCTGGGAGCAGGTTTTCATGCACCATAGCCATACTAAGCATAGCTGTACTTCTATTTATTTGCACAGCCCATCAAAATACCATTTTGATTAATGGGCTTTACTCTGTTATAGAATTGCAAGGTTATAAACTGAGTCTTTTTATTATAACGGAGAAGACTAAACCTGTGATATATGGTAAAAGTCTAGAGATTCTGTTTGAATCAAAAGGTCTTTGGACAAAATTCATATTAATGTTCTATTTAGAAATAATATTCTGAGGTGCATTTTGGTTTTGTTTCATGGAATAGTCAGTTTTTATGTGCGCAGTTTGCAGTAGTAATTGCAATAGGAGTTGAAGTTTATTGCCTTCCAATTCTACAGCACAGTGTGGTTTTACTCATTTAAAAGTTGAGTTGTGTTTTTTTTTAATATCAGTTCCAAGCCCTAATAAAGGAAAAAAGAAAATACTCTGGCAATTTTTTTTATGGTGAAGACTTTCAGGCTTTGCTGCCAGTACATTGAAGAAGCTGTTTTTATTAGGCAAGTGAGGAATGTGGCAGTCTTATAAAAACAAATCGTGGACAAGTTCTTTTCATTGCCTGAGATCTCAGATTTTAGTGCTAAGCTTATGGGAACCATTTTCATTTAATCACTAGTCACACCCTAGTGATAAATGCATTGTAATTCTTTATGGTGTTTTCTTTCGTGTTGATTATGTGATACTCAAACTATCAAAAACCATATTCCTACTTAAAGTAGTGCTGTCAGTTTGGAAATGGGAATTAAAGGTCTTCCAAAGATTTATTATTTTTTTTTCCCCTATGTACTTTTTTCTTCATGTTAATTGTGTAAAAGAGCTGTTGTCTGAATATGCTGCTAGGGCTTTAACCATTCACATGCTTGCTTGGAAGCAGCAGCCTCTCACTTGATCATCTATTATCCAAGTGACATTAATTTTTATGTTAACTTTTCCATTTGCTTACAATAGTTTTATGAATTGCTGTTGTGTTGATTCTCCCGCACCTTCCCAGTCCTTCCTTTCTCTGTGCACAGGGGTTAGCTGAGAGCCTGCCTCCTAACACACTCTTTGTGATGCTACAGAAATAAAGCTAGGGCTTCCCTTCTCATCTAAGATAAAACTTTGTCATTAACTACTTCTGCTTACTCATAGAATGCAGTAAGAGGAGAATTGCAAACTGTTTGGGATATCTGCATTCCTTTATACTTTGTACTAGGTCTTGATTCTCTATTGTGTTCCCTTTTGTCATCTGCTGTAGCAGTGAAAATGGGGCAGCTGTACCATTCCAAATGTAAAACGTTTTTTTGTTGTATAAAGTCATAAAAAAAGGGGGAGAAAAGCTTATCTAGTTAATTTCTCTGCCCCTGGAAAGCATCTTGTTTTCATCCATCTTACTTGCAAGATCTTAAAAGCCTTTGATGATAGAGATGTTTGCAGGCAATCTGTTACAGTATTTCAGTGTGTTTGTCAGTAGGACACGTACCAATATATATGACTATGGTCATACATCTAGGCAACTTAAAACTCCCTTACAGCAATAAAAGCCCCCCTTGCTACTTGTCTTGTCCACTGTGGACTCGGAGAACAGTTAATTCTCTTGTTTGCAGTAGCCTTTTACATGTTTTGATCTGTTGTTACGTCTCAAATTGACATTTTATGAACTGACCAGCCCTTCTTCTTTGTGTTGTTTTGTCACAAAGATAGAAGCACCGGAGTATAACAGAGTTCTAGGTTTCAAATTCATCTTGCTTTTTTCTATTTTTTTATTATTTTGTCTATTAAAAAGAAAGAAAAAACACATATCACTCTCCCAAAAAGTGCTTTTCTTTTTCCTCATGTCTTTTTGTCTGCATTTTGTTTCTGTTACCAGCATTACTGTGTGTAGCTTTGGGGACTAATAATTAGCTACTGCTTCATCAAGGGTGGAGGCCCACACACATTGTGATTTTATGGATAAACATCAAAATGGAAGCTTCTGTGTTAATTTCTCTGCAGTAACACAGTTTTGCTTGGAAACAAGATGATTAGATGTTTATTATGTAATCTCTGCTACATCTTCACATTCTGAATTATTTTAGCACTGTTTCTCTAAAAGCAGTGCCATATTATAATAATTTTGTATAAAACATTGACAAGCTAATTGTAAAATTTGTCTTCAGAAGTAACAATATACAGGTTAATCTGTTCAAAGCTCTTGGGTTGCTGGGGTTTTTTTTGTAGGTATTCTACTTGGCTATTGTAATTATATTTGCAAAAAATAATTATTCTCTGTGCTAAAATTCTATGTTTTGTGGCATTTATTTATACATATACACATACATACAATATGGTGTATATGAATTCATTTTCATATTGAGCTTGACATTTAGTGAGTTGGAAATGAGAGAAGCATAACTGATTTGCTCCTTTCTCTGAAAGTGGGTTGTAACAGTAAACACAGTTACCTCCTCCTCCTGGCAGTGTCTTGAGCTGGTGCAGCAGACCAAGGCACCAGGCCCTTTCTGGATGTGGGGTTTCCAAGCTCATTTGCAGCACCTTGTTTCCTTGTCAGAGCCCTGCTCCTCCTCGGCCTGAGTGTGGGGAGAGGAGCCAACAGCCCTGGGCAGAGGGAGGGGATATTGCTGGCGCTGCAGAGCCATGTCTGTGCGGTAGAAGAATCAAGCACACAAACATCACTGCTGTGTTCATACACCTTAGCACCCACCTCTCCTCACATCCTTTCACTGCATGAACAGTTACTCTTCAGAGGCTTGCCTTTCTTCTGTAAATCAACAGAGCTTATGTTATATTCTCTCCTTTTTGCTTTTATCATCATCTACTTGGCTTATTTTACTGAAGCATCAAACTCTGTCTAGCTTTAATTCATCGCTCACACAGATAAGTCAAAAGCTGCAATTATTTACTGTGTGAAAGGGAGGGAGGGAGCACGTTAATTTATAAATAGTTTTAAATTTACTATTCATAAAAGGTGGTGTATGGAGAGCTCTGGCCTCCATCCACACAGCTTAGCCAGAAAACAATAGACCTGTTTAGTCTAAAGTAGTGCCAACTATTCCTGTCTCCTACAGCAGCCTCATTCTGCAGGGACCACCTAAAACATGAGAAGTCTGCCTTTCCTTGACCCTGCACAGTTTGTGGCTCTGCTGCTGAAAAAGTCAATATCTCTTTTAGTTCTGATGCTGAGACTTTTTTTCCTGCTAGGGGACTGGGTTGTGACTGTTGGCTTGTTTTGCCTAGATCAGAGAACCGCTTCAACGTTGCTTTCACAGTGGAAGTCTGGGGAATGGTCACCAGGGGACAGATGTTGGACTATTCTGTCCACTATTCTGGTGTTAAGGTTGCTGGAGGTCATTCGGCTGGAACTGTGGGGAGGGGAAGAGAAAAAAAAAAAAAAGAGGAAATTATCTCAGCACATGTTTTTAGACTGAATTAAAGACTGGATCAGAAATTCCCAGATATAAGCAATGTGTAAGAACACATGTGGAAGGAAGAACATGCACTACCAAGGCTGTTCCAAACAAATGAACCAAGCAGCACAGTGGTAGGAATGGCTTCCAGAAAATATTTATGGCAGGTAAAAGAAATGCTTCCAAATGCTACAAGCAGGCAAACATCCTCATATTGGGCTTGTGTAGCCAGGTTGTACAGTGTGGGGGGGTGGCTACAGGGGTGGATCAGGGAGGAGGTAGGGAATTCAGGAGTGAAGGTGAGCCTGCAAATAAGGGAGGAGTGGGGGGAAGGTGTTTTAAGATTCAGTTTTTATTTCTCATTACCCTACTCAGCTTGGATTGATAACAAATTAATTTTCCCAAGTCAAGTCTGTTTTGCCCATGACAGTAATTGCTGAGTGATCTTCCTGTCCCTATCTCAACCTGCAAGCATTTTGCTATATTTTTCTCTCCCCTGTCTAGCTGAGGAGGAGAGTGATAAAGCAGCCTCGGCAAGCACCTGGTAACCAACCAGGGTCACATCACCATGGTCCTGTAACTTAGAGGAGAAAATCAAAAGTATATAGCTTTAAAGGTATCCCCTGTGTAAGGAGCGTAGGTAGATTGAGGTGGATAGCTGTTATCCAGCTGGGCTTTATGCAAGACCCAAAAGATGTCAGTGAAAATACATCATAAGTGTTCGTCAGTCTTAGCATATGCAGTATGCTTATATCTAGATATTCGTGTGGGCTTGTGCAAAATATCAATGATTCATATGACACATACAGAGAAAATGCCAGGAACTGGGTGTTGGTGACACCCTGGAAAGGCCTGCACCCTGTCGGCAGCTCTCTTAAACTGGATCCCAGTTCTGGCAGCAGCTGGTACCATGGAGTTGTCTGACAGCCCTACATCCCTCCAGGAGCACAGGAACATGGTAGGACCATCCATCACACACTGTGCAGTCAGATCAGAACCTTGAAACATGGAATACACGAAAGCAGCTCTGGCATTACTCATGCAGGGGATCACTGTGACATTCTTGCTCCTCTTTCCCACCTCTAGTTCTGTGCTGAAAGTTTAAACTCTTGTATTTGCTTTGGGGCAGTGTCTTCAATGGCACAGTGCCTGAATCTAGACTGCCATTATCTACCCAGTTCTGAAAGACTGCTAGTTTCTTAAATTCAGTCTTATTTTAAATGAGTCTTTTCTGTCTGAGCCTTTTATATGGGTAATGGTGAGGAATAGCCAGGTCTTGTGCTGTGTAGCAGTTAGAGCTAACTTTTAAATTACCTGGATTTTACCACATTTCCCCTCTAAAAAGCCTTTGAAATTAATACAGGGAACAGGTGCAGTCTTCCAAATTCAGCTGGGTTCACTGCAGACAATACTACCCAACTGCCAGCTGATGCTGAACACATAACTTTTACCTCCCTTAGAGCTCTAAAGTTTAAAATTAGCTGAGCTGTTTTGTCTGTGTTGGCTGATGAAATAAATGAGGTGTGCTGAGGAGATTTCTCCCTGTAGAGCTCTGAGATGTGCAAAGGACCTCTAGAAAGAAGAAAATAAATTATGAGCCCCTCCAGCTTTAATCCGCGTGCACCTATGGCCTCCCACTCAGATGCGTCATGCTCTAAGCAGGGAATTCTCCTTGCATAACTGGGAGATGATGTATGTTTGTGTTATATGGTTCCAAAACTGGTCCCTTTTGTACTGCCAGGAATGCCTGTGGAAGTCCTTGGGAAAAGCAGTATAAAGCAGGGATCACAAATAAGCAATGCTGAGCCTTACCGGTACCACACTCGCTGAATCAGTTCTATTAAAACAAATTTTTGTGCTGCATTCATTACAAGTGTCTCCTTTGCAGCTGCACTTTAATGACTCTTCTCCTTTCCTCTTATCAAGAGCAAACTTTGTAAATAATGCTCTGTAACATGGAGCAGTGTGAATTTTAAACCCAGATATCTGATGCAGAAAGGGAGCTTTGCAGTTTAAACAGCGTTCCACACTTTTGTAAATGGGACCCTGTAGCGTTATAGTAGGAAACAAATGACCTGCAGTGGACAGCAGGGGTTTTGCATGAGGTTTAAGTACTGCAGCTTGTAACTAGTGGTATTTTTAGAATGCTGTTAACCTCAATGAGAACACTTGTATGCTTTAAGTGCAGCCTACTCTTAAATATTTTTGCTGGAGTAAAGGGGTAGTATGCTCAGCATCTAGTGATTTCAACTGTACAAATCCTTTTCTTTGGCTTGAGTATTTTGAGTTCCAGGCTATTTCTTTGTGAGGATATGGTCAGGAAGTCATTTCAGATCTGTGTTTTGGGAATTGTGCTTTTTTTTTTTTAATAATGTGAATGCTGAGGTGCAAAAGGACTCAAAAGGAAATGAGTAAATAAATGACAGGGAGTCTTAATTAAAGTGAGAGTTTATGATGCAAATGTGTAGTTAGAAAACGGCTAATTCTCAGCTGACAGGATTAGAATTTCCCTAGAGAAATGCACATTAGAGCGTGTATTAGACCATCCTATTGCAGCATCATATTTTGTAAATTTGATCTAAATTGCTGTTGCTGGTCATCCTTTAAATTCTCTTAGAGAATTGGTGGTATAGTCCTATTATTTCTGTTTTCCTTCTGTTAGATGGTAATCTTTGAATAAAACTAATTATCAGCCATAGTCCCCATCAAAGATAGTAGAAGAGAGGAAGGTTATTCTTTTAATTTATACAAGGGGCTGAAAAAGTTGCTGCACCCCTCTTCATTTTAGCTAGTTCATCTAGATCTGGAAGCCATTTATGCCAACACACAACTGCTCATAGAAGTATGGAGTGATGCTCATTGTCAGAAACCTTAGAAGCAAAGCTGGAATGCTCCTTTATATTGTAAAGGAAGGGACTCCCTGTACTTCTACATAGTATTTCAAAATCTGAGAAGATGAGAAACGTAAATATGAAGATTGTTTTATAGCTAATTTTACTGAAAACATCAGTTGTACAGAAGTGTAATGATGAGAATCCTTGTTTGTGCTAATAAAAATCATTTAATAAAATCTTTGAATTTCATTGCATTCACAGCAAAAAGCTAATTGACAGCCAACAGTGGAAGCTTCCATTTTAAAATATTGGTCCATAAATTCTGAAGAAAAAATTATATATACGGAAATAAAATGTCTAACTCTCGGTAGTAATACAGATGGTGTGCCTTATAAGTGCTGCCCATGAATGCTAGTTTATTATCAGATTTAAATTCAGCTTATATAAACTAATCTTAAATAAGTGCAAGCAATCAATTTTCATCATACAAAACTATCCAAGCTTTAAAAGAAAACATTAGAAAGAAACTGCATTTTTAAAGGCCATATTTTTGATCATATATGCAATTCAAATAAATGTATGCTTTTTAAAAGTATTGCTAAATCGGGTCTTCAATTTATCATTTTGCTTATGTGAGTGATTAAACCCAATGGACCTACTCCAAGACGGATGTTGCCTATTAAGATGGATTTCATCTAACAATTGGGAGAACTTTGTAGAGTAGGGCTGATGGTTGGACTCAATGATCCCAAGGGTCTCTTCCAGCCTAAATGATTCTATGATTCAAAACTAAGCGTTAGGTGATGCTTCTCTGTTCCACTACCTCAATCCTGTACCTGGTTGTGTTTCTTCCTTGTTTGCTTTGGAACTTATTATTGGCTTTGTAGAAAATTATGTGCTTGAGTTTTCCAGATCATTATTATTGCTTTTAATTTAACAGCGTGGATCAGACTGGAACAGACAGGAGTGTCACAGAATGATGGGAGATGGAAGTCTGAAAATGGTATGGGCAAGACCACTTCCTTTCAGAAGCTCATGGTGGCTCAAAATGTCAATGTAATGTCATCTGGAGCAGAATGGGTGCTCAAATAGCATGAGGCGGCCTTTAAACTCTAGATCATTGCAGTTTTCTTTTTCATTTTAGAAGCTAGTTAATGTATAAAATGCTATGTAAATAACCTTTTGATATATAACGAGAGGCTCATAAGAAAGGCAGAGAAGAGACTTTTTATCAAGGCCTGTAGTAACAGGATAAGGGCCAGTGGTTTTAAACTGAAAGAGGGTAGGTTGAGATTGGACGTAAGGAAGAAATTTTTTACAGTAAAGTTGATGAGACACAGGAACAGGCTTCCCAGGGAAGTTGTGGATGCCCCATCATTGGAAGTGTTCAAGACCAGGCTGAATGGGGCTTGGAGCAATCTGATCCTAATGGAAGGTGTTTCTGCCCATGTCAGGAGGGTTGGACTAGGTGATCTTTAAAGTTCTCTTTCAACCCAACCCATTCTGTGATTCTATGGAATTGTGAAATTTTTTAAGCTTTTGTTTTGGTGCTTTTAGGGTTTGTGTGTTACTTTTTTCCTTTCCTTTAGCATTTATTTGTCTGCCCTTTCTCTGCTGCTGATTTATAAGTGTATTGCTAGGTTTTGATTTCTGCAGTACAATTCCTTGGTGTTCTGGAGCATCCCTGAGTTTGAGATACCAACCTATATTTCCTCCATATGCTTGCTTGAGCTGCTGTTGCTGTTTTATTCCTTGAGCTGCTGTGTTATAATCTCTTGAGCATAAATAGCATTTGGAAGAGCATCTCAGAGTTTTGAGACTCATTCCTAAGGAACATAAGATCTGCATAATACCCCTTCTCACCAATCTGGCACTAGCTCACGCATTGCTCAGCTGACTGAATGACTGGCTGCTACCAGAAGGGTGAAGTCTTTCTTCCCACTCCTTGATGAGCTGTCCTATCCTGTGGGCTGTGCTGGTCCTGAAGGGAAAATAGCAGAAATTTAGCCAAGGAAACATTGCAAATTTGAGCATGGATGTATATATAAAGTTCAAGGACTTTATTTAAAAATAATAAACAAAAGAAAAAAGTCTAAACCAATTTGTTGAGGGGTAAGGAGGAGAGTGGCAGGTGAAAATCAATCACAGTATTTTTCCGCTGTATAGAGCTATTGTCTCAACTGTAGGAGACACTGCAGCTGAGGAGATGGTCCAGTGCTCTTGCATCTCCAAAGCTGCGCTTTGCTTTGATAACCATTCAGGGGCCAAGGAGAGTCTTGAAGATACAAGAAATAGGAAAAAAAAAAAAAATCCTACAAGTTAAATGTTTCCTGAATGTTTACAATGCTGAGACATTCAGAATTTTTTTTTGGTCAGTGTTTGCAGATACCCAGACTCTTCAGTCTCCCTATTCGCACCTCACTTGCCCTGTCTTTACGATGCTATCTGTGTAGGTCTTGTACCTCCAGCAGTAAAAAACCCATTCCCTTGGACTACTCTCTTCTCTGAATATTGCAGTAGCTATGAGGACTTATTTTTGGTAAAAGTGTGAGGAAATATTTGGAAGTATTTGTGTGCTCATTTTTCATCCCTTTTAACTCTCTTTTTTCCCCTATCTTCTAAAATTATGATGATTATCTATTGTTTTAAGCTCACTCATGCAGCCGAGTTTTATATGGATTGTGCTATCCCATTGTTATTTTATTTCTTATTTGAAAGAGTGACAATTCTGGTGAATCATGTCTATTGTTCCAGCTTGGGAGACAATGTAACACAAGATCTTTTGAAATTTGGAGGTTGAAATATTGGCAACAAAGACCCTTGAAAGTGAGATGATGTTCAGAAACAAAATTGAATTTGCAATTTTATTTGTGTGTGTGTATGTATATGTGTGTGCATGTGCACATATAGAGAGCACATTTTTAAAAATACACGAATGAACACAGGGCTGCTAAATTATAACACACCTTAATGCCCTGACATGGACAGCAACCCTAAATACAACCTCCAGATTCCTCTTGCTTACTTTAATTTCATGTTTTTCAAGTAAAACAAAGGAAAGCACATTTAGAATAGAATGCTACTGTTTTCACAGGAGCTCTGGATGAGCAGCACCTCTGCAATTTAGAGACTAGAATAACTTATTCTTGTCTAATGATAGATTGAATTAGTTTAGTTTAGGTATTTGAATTAAAGTATTTGTCTTAGTCTTCCTTTATCTCTCCAAGATATATACTTCAGCTCATTTTTCAATTAAAAAGAAAGACTCTTGGGC
>VZTM01002753.1:9515-24809 GCA_013400555.1 Jacana jacana | reverse complement strand
TAAAAAGAAAGACTCTTGGGCTGAGTTGCTAAATTTCAGCATAAATTTTTATTCTGAAGTTACAAGCCCCCAAAAATAGCAAGGAGGAAGATTATAACTGTCTGACACTACCTTATCTATATAGCTGAGAACAGCATCACTACAATAAAAGAAGATAGCAGTGTCTCCCATTGATTGTTGTTTGATGAATGTAAAGCAATTTACTGGAATGCAATTAGCATTCGCAATCACATTTCTATGGGGAATTTTTTTATGCTGGCTCTGAATTGAAAATCTATACATTTTCTGTCCATGAGTCACTTCTAAGGAAGCTTTCTTTCTTGTTTCTTTTTTTTTTTTTTTTACTTTTCAGAACTATAATTTGTGGAATGCTAAAAGGAAGTAAACCTAGAATTTTTATGTTTAAAATATGCTGAAGGATAAATTGTACAGTGCATCTACTGCAGTAGATGAATTGGATTTAAATTTGTAATGCTGTGCTTTGCTGGGGAATTAGTTTTTCAGGGCTTTTATAGCAAGAAATACATGCCTTGAAAAACAAATGGCTTCTAGATATGGATACCTTAGCAACCTTGAAATAATTTTATAAATGTATGAATTAAGAAGCTTGAACTACACAGATTAAAGAAGCAAAGCAATATGCTGAGACAATAAGATCTGTGTACAATGGCAGGGTAATGCTGCAAGAAGGAACAGTGCCACTTCTTCATAAGAATCCAGATCATCAAGAAACATACATGCATGCAAGGGCTCAGTTGGACATGCCATTCTCCCTGCACTTTAAATAGCTGTAAATTTAACTATGTACCACTTGTGATTATTTCTGCATCACACAAATTGTACAGAGATTTTTTTGAAAAAATACATACAGATGTGTCGATTCACAGTTTGAATTTTCTGTGGGAATGTATGTGAATGATTGTCAGTGTTACTGGACGAATCTTAGCTGACATGCACAGAGTAGCAAGGAGAACGTGGGTATGTTGTGGAGGGCTGTCGACATCCTCCTGATGGTGACACATGCATAGAGTAGCAAAAAATAATCTGTATGGTGCTTTTTAATGGCTTCTCTATGTTATGGACCAGCCGTTGTAACTCAGACAACTGGAGAGAATTATTTCCATAGAGAGCTAGCTGTGAATGTTTGCTGTTTTCAAAATACAGTTATTTTAACATGAGTGGTTAAAGTTGTCTTGCTATAATGGTATATAGTGTACCTTAACCGCTTTAGGAGAAGCTTCTCTTTCATGTATCTGCCCTTAGAGGTCTTACAAAGTGCCATTGTCTATTGCACCTGGTGTACCTTCATCTCTGTGAGGTCTGGAAAGAATTGCTACTGAATTCCTGGATACTGTATTAATTTTCCCACTGGGACATTATCTTCTGAGCTTTGGAAGGATTTTTAACAGATAGGGATAGCAGCAAAGGAGTTTGTGTTTATAAATCTAAAATAGGGCTAGATCCTGTCAGTTCTTTTTTTTCCACTGAAAACTTGCTTCAGGCTTACTGGTAACAAGATTATTCTAATGGTAACCTTTTTAATTTGTGTTGGCATTAATATTTTAGAAGAGTTAGAATTGTTCATGTGCCCCATTGCTTAGGAAGAAGAATGGTATCCCCATTTATCCCTATTCACTGTGCTGTGCACTGTCATGTCCCTTGTAAGGAGAGGATAGAGGTTCTCGGACACATGTCATGTTGGTAATAAGCACTTGTAATCTAGGAAAACTCACTAGAATAGCAACGCTATTCCCACTTTCTTCAGAATTAACTCTTTGCTGCATTTTTCTTTAACAGCAGTAAGCAATTGGTTACTCCATATTTTCCACACTTTCTCCTTGAGCAACAAGGCTGGGTACTTTTGCCAACTTGGCACAGCCTCAAATTTCCTGTCACTTCTGTGAAGACCTAAATCAACCAATATGAAATGTAAGATGCAAGGAATGAGGTAAAATTTCGACTGAATGAACGGAAGTCTTTATAATTTTCCAAAAATAAAAGGAAAATAAATGGATGTTCTCTTGCCCTGGCTGAAATACCAGAAACTCTGTGTTGCTGAGTTTCAAGGATGGATGTGTTCCATATATAATCATTGCAGATAGTTTTCTTGAGGAGGGAGAATTATATTTCTTATAAACTTTTATAGTGTACCTCTTTGTACATCTCCTCTGTATCAGTTTTGTCCTCAGACCACAAATTTCATTGCTATGCCCTTAGTTTCCTCATGAAATGGTGCTAAGGTTAAAAGCAGAGAGTGGCTTTGTCCTCAATGGGGCAAAATATTCTCCTTAAGTCTGTGCTGTCATTTTGAGTTTGTAAGGCTTTTTTGGCACTTCCAAAGATATTCTTCCGGTTTCTCTCTTAGCTGCTATTTTTCTGGAACACAAGCATTTCCTGGGTTCCAATGGAGTTCATTTCATCCAGAAAATACTGAGACTAAACTGTGTGTGTAATACTTGTAATTGAGCCCTGGGTGACCAGGTGGGGAAGGTGCTGCGCTGCTGGTTCTGCTCTGTGGGGAGTGACATAGTGTGGCTGGCTCAGGAACCATCACCTGGCACGAAGGCAAGAGCGTGCCAGGCAGCTGTTTAAGTTACTCTGCTCCTGTGTGATCAATGACTCCTCATAACTTCAACTTAACAGGAACCAGAGCACAGCAGGGGATATAGGAGCCACTGTTTGTTGTGTTATTGATTATCTGATCAGTGTTATCATGCTACTGAAGGCAACAGCTCCTGTTTCTTGAAAGGACAGGACTTGTGCCTTCATGCTGAGCCTTCTCATGGGGGTCGTCTGGTCTCTTGCCCTGTGCAAGCTCAGTGTTATTGTTGGAGCCCCTGCCTGTCTTGAAGGAAGGCAGTATCAGTGGACAACTAGAGCTGTTTTTTCGCATGGGGGCAGGAATGTAAAGATCATATGGGAGGGAATATTGGAGGCAATCACTCCTGTGCATACAGGAAACAAGCAGGAAGTAGGAGATTGTTTATGGTAGAATTTGGAATTCTACCATAAGAATACCATTTATGAGTATTTTATGAGTGCTTTATGAGCTCCAGGAGCTTATAAAATATATTTCCCCTTCCATGAGAGGCAGGCATCCTAACTTATGAGACTTGGTACCACTTTTCCTCCACCCATCTTATAGCTTTGAAGTTTTATGTACAAGGATCCTTTTGATTTTTTATTTTATCTTTTTAAGGACATTCACCAGAAGGGTGACAACTGTTAAACTTTTTTGATACCCCTAGTAAGAAGGTTAATGTGTGCTAAGCCTATGCCAGCTCAGTGCAGTGTTTTGATTTCATTTTGACCCTGGCTTTAAAATCACTGGAAATTACTTAGGGGAAACTGTAGATGTTGGAGATGCTATCTCTCTCAACTAGCTATTGTATCCTGCTCAAGCCAAGGATGCTGTACAAGTAC
The DNA here is from genome assembly GCA_013400555.1 of Jacana jacana. Lineage (NCBI taxonomy): Eukaryota > Metazoa > Chordata > Aves > Charadriiformes > Jacanidae > Jacana > Jacana jacana. The sequence continues at coordinate 21,386 of VZTM01002753.1, read as the reverse complement.
AGTTACTGCAAGAGAGGTAGAGCAGAGAAGTATTTCATGTGTAATCTGGGGGACTTCCATTCCAGCTAAGTGTTGAGTCCTCGATACATGCTTATGAGTCTGGGTGTTTTCAGAACAGATTGCAGCAAACACAGTTGGCTTTGACTAAATATGCAAGCAAGCCACTTAAATAATGAACTCTGGTAAAAGTTGGAAAATCAGGAATTGCTTACCTTTCTGGGGTTAAAACACCAAGTTGCCTATGTTATTTTCATCAGCTTGAAGGGGAGTAGACAGGAGTAGTCGTAATAGGTTGGAGCTACTTAGAAATGGTAAATTGAAAACATTTAAATCTGCTTTAATGCAGCTTCTGAAACAAAAGAGATAGCCCAGCCCCTCTTAAAAACATGTAATTATCACTATGGAAAGTGGGATTCATTTATAAAAACAAATAAATAAACTGCTGCACAGATTGGCATTACCCGTCAGGAGGATAGAGCAAACATTTTCCGTTCAGCTCATCAAATCAAATGGAGGATTTGCAAAAGGTACACCAAGGAAGAGAACATGGAAGCTTCAATCACAGCATTTTGCCCAGGACCAAGTCTTGGGAGTAACTTGGAAGAGAAAACTGAGCTTCATCTGCCGAAAGTGATGCATACCTTGAGGTCTCATTTGCATCTTTTTCCTGATAATGAACTTTACAGGCAGCTATCAAGAGCAGAACAAGAACCAAAAGAGCAACCTCAGGATTTATTAGTTAAAAGCCCTGTATGTGAGCAGAAGTGTAATTTGTTTTGGAAGTGTATTCTTACCTCATGTGTCTTCCTCTGTTTCTATCACCTGTGTTTTGTTTGGTGCTGTTGGGATTACAAAAATACAGCATTAACTCATTGAAGAAAAATAATTTTAACACATTCAAAAGATACAAAGCAGAATGATAACAGGAGATGGAGAACAAAGTGGAGGCAGGAAAGTGGTGGCCTTTGAAACCACTGTGTGCTGAAGTCATATCAGTAACTGAAGCACAGGAGTTTTTCTCAAGGGTAAAAGTGTCTCAAAATGTAATTTCTTTTCTGAACAAGATAAATGAATTAATGAGCCACAGTTGATGGACTTAAACCATAAATGCCAAAATTAACATACTAGAGTTAGTAGTCCAAACACATAAGAGGAGCACATCTGGGAAAAGAAGAGTCTGGCCCAAGGATCATGGTATATACCCTTTATGGAGATGCTTATGAAACCCTTTCAGAGTGAGAGGAAAAAGGGCATGGTCTTCAGGTGCCGTGGATGGAGGACCTCCAAACAACTGGTCTGAAGGTCTTGAATGCCAATGCCTCAGGATCTGAGAGTCAGGTTCAGTGCAAAGAAAATTTCTAGGAAGAGGGAAAAATCTGAGAATGCATTTAACTTATAAGGAGTAACACGTGCTTGGTTGTTGAATAAGAAGTAAATTAAATATTGGTAAAATTCTGATTTCCTGAGGGTTTTTGGGGAACTCTTATTAGAGCACATATAGACTGAAGTAGTTTTTCACTTAGAATCAACGACAGTGTGACCATTTCTGTGGTACACCATGCACAAGAAAGGCAGGTAGATGGCCAGATATTCAAAGCTACCTTACAGACAGGGAAGTTGGAAGCAGGCCTCTGTAAGACTGGTGTTTGTAATTCACTTTGTGGTCCCCAAATTCACATCTCCATTGCATTGTTTTATATGCCATCTACAGAACCTACTGAACAAGAGCAAAGCCAACTGCTCGCTTGCTCCTAGTAACTATTATAGACTTCCCCTCTTGTGGCTTGTTTTCTGTGCTTCCTTTCTGTTACCTTTGAGAAGGTAAATGAAGAATATCAGACTATGTGCCAGAATGCTAACTGCAGCTAAAAAGTATTAACTTCATTTAGGGATACTGAAGTTTCTGCCTTTAAGTTAGGCTGTAACTGACAAATGTCACCCTTGCCTCCACAATTCTTCACACTTTATGGCCATAACAACCTGCTAACCTATGTTTTTGCTTCTGCAAGACTGAGTGTTACAACACACTGGTGAGCACAAGAATTATCTGACTGCAACTTTGAGACCTAAGGGAAATCTAATACTGTGCTTTGTTCATTATTCTTCTCTTGATCTGAGGGAAATTATATATGACAGAGAAATGAATAACAGATCTTTTAATGTTGCGTAACATCCTTGGGCATACCATTAAGTGCCAAGATATCTTGGCTAATAGCTATTGCTACCAACCATCAGCAGTAAAAAGCTTCTCCATGGACATTAAAGCTGCCATCAAGCCTATTACATAAGCAGATAGCTGAATAATACCAAAAAGGAAAATCAACCTGTTGTAAAAATGTTTCACTGTAAATCATAGATCACAGTAGATAATTGCAGATACTTCTCTAGGTAATCAAGAGAACGTGAGACTGGTAAAAACTCCTCGTGACACAGGAATGTGAAGAGGAAAGTTTATATACTTTTCTGTGACATCAAGTAATGGAAATAACTGTTGTTGACTAAAAGGTATAGATGGGGTCAAGTCCTTGAAAACTGAATGCCCAGCACCAAAAAAACAATTAAATAGTACATAATCATCATGGAACTGGTTGTGATATCTCAGCCACGAAGAACAGACAAGAGGTTTGGACACAAAGTGAAACAATCAGCTTTACACAACAACTAGAAGTGGTATGTTTGCAATGTATTATCTTGACACCTATTTCTGTCTTACCCGTTCATTAAGAACTCTTAAAAAGCTGGAGGAATGAACAAATTAATACTTTCTAGGGAAAAATGACACTTATACAGTATTCAAGTAGAAAAAGAAGAAAAGTTCTTGTTTCTCTCACTTCCATGTCCATAACCCAAATAACACACTTTCCTGAAATATGAAGTGTACTTTGCTTCAGTCTTATTTTATTATTTTTTTTTTAATTCTTGAAATAGAAATCCTCCATATACAAAGATAAAAAAAAAAGGCATAAAAAAGAAAGAAGAAAAAAGCACCACAAAACCGGGGAAAATAAGTAACGAGCAATTCGGAACGCAGAAGGGACTTCAGCAATAGCAATTCTGGCAATGTGCTAATGTGAAAACCTCTCATAGCACGGGAACTTGAGCTGAGAGACAAAACTACTTCATCTGCCTCTGGGAAACAAAACTGCTTCCACTTGTGAAGTAGCTCACAGGAGTTTGCAAAATAGGAAATATGGGAGGGCAAGTGGAGATCTTCTGGCTGTTAAAAAAAAGAATTGCCAAACTTCGGATGTTTGACTGTTGGAATGCCTAGCAATCAACATTTTAGTGCTTTTGGGGATAGCAGACCATGGAATTGTATTTGTGTTTTGACACTTTTAACATTTTGTAGTTCCTCAGTTGTCTCACTGTGCAACTTATTCAAGAGTTATTTGGTATTGATAAATGCATGACACTGATTTGTTATAAATGTTTTTCTAAATCAAAGGTCTGAATAATGAGTAATTTGTCAGAATGATTTGGTCTATTTTTTTTTTTTTAAAGTAGTTTTCTCTATACCCATCAACTTTTAGAAAATATACCTGAAATGTGTTATGATTATATCATTAATATATGGAGACATTAAACTCTTCAGAAGAAATTATGCTTTTAAAAAGCGGAATTACAACTGCCATCATGCTTAATATGAACTAAAATGAAGAAAGATGCACATATATTAATATTGTCATTGGCAGAATTTATAAAGGTCGGAAAGTATGCATATCGGAACTGTCATCTCTTAAAGGATTGTGGAACTTGTGGAAATCTTCTAATGAATATTAATAGTAATGCTAGGAAGATACTGCATTGTGTGTGAGGGGGAGGCAGTGACATAGCAGAATGCTGGGACTGTATTCAATCTTCACACATTAGGTGCACCCATGTCTGCAGAGATCATGAAAAGAGATTCAAGACATACTCCCAGAAAATGAGGAATTTTTTAGGAAATCAGTTACAGTGAGGCTTCCTTTGATTCTTGTGTTTAGATAATAAAACAATGAACTCATTAGTAACTATGCATTCCCTAAAACACCTAAATTCCCTAAAATTTGCTATAGTTTCATAATTAAATATCTGTAAACATGGAAAGATGCACAATATGACCATAAACTAACGATCTTGAATGGACTAAAGCTTCAGAAATGTTAGGAATGAGGATTGCCAAGGATCAAGAATGACTGAGATAATCTTTGATGTAGTGTTGATTTGGTCATGGTTCCCAGAGAAAAAGTTCCCAGTAAAAATAATTAAATTTTTCTTTGTACTAATATAATCACTTTGTCATATTAGAACTTCAAAACTTGCTTAATCCTCAGCTTGTGTTGGGTTTGGGGTTTTTGCGCTTTTTTTTTTTCTCAAAGTATCAAAAGCTCTTCAGAACTTCAAAAGTTTTAGGGCTTAGTATTGATTATTATGAGGGTTACTGCTTTTTTAATCCAATTTGAACTGTATTTTGTATCTTAATGACTCAAAAAACATATGCCTTAGTTTTTCTTGATTTGATCAGCATGAAACACAAAAATGTACATATCGTTCTCCAATATTTAGTAAGATAAATCACTGTGTAACGAAGAAGAAAAAGTTACTCCGAAGTCCAGGAACTTAAGCTTCTCGAGAGATTTAAAAAAAAAATAATTTCTATCTTGATTACAAACTAGAAAATTCTGGTTCCTTTGGACTTTTATACCTCTTTCAAAGTAATCTAGTTCTACAAGACTAGACTGTAAGATTACACCATGTAGATTGAATTTGGGTTTTGTTTTTGTGTATTGTTAATATTTTAAAAAATCTTGCTATTCCCAGGAGAAAAAGTGTGTGGGATTTGGGGTTTTTCTGTGTAGTTTTGTGAAGACAATGTTTAATGTGTGGAAACTTTTCTGGATATAAAAGGTGCTATGAAGCTGTTTAGTATTTTGAAATGTTAAAACACCTCTCATGGGAATGGATGAATGAGCAGCTGATTTGATCAGGCAGAGAAGAGAAAAATTGTACAGATGTGGTTAATTTTGATCTAATTGTACCCATATCCTCAAGCATCTACTACCTAGTTAGTGCCTTTTCTTGTGAATTTGCACTAAATTGTGTGAGAATATCTACATATTTTACTGAAAATTCCTTCTTTTGTAGAGTAGTGTGGGCTTTAATACACATTCAGTTTGTCAATATATAAAAAACAGCTCTTAAGGGCTCCAGTTTTATTTTTTCTTTTTGGAAAAAGAGTAGAAAGTGATCCTATTTTCAGCAAGCTGCTTTGTATTAAACATCAAATTCAGTTAGTTCCCATGGGTACTATTAGACCTACTATCATAATGGCTGCTGTACTATTTGAAATAGCAGTTGGTGAAGCTACAGTGTGTATGTAATAATATGAATGTTCCTGTTTGTGTGAGCTTGTGCACTTCCATACCAATACATGAACATTTTTCAAATATCTGTTCATTCTTTGATCATATCACTTCTGTCACTGTTTATTAACCAAAGTCAATTCACAGGAGCTGGAAAGGTTTGGTTTGAAAAACACAAGAAAAAGAAGATGCTGTCCTGTGTGTCTGTCCATCCCTCTCCCTCACCCCACCCCAAAAGAAAAGACATCAAAACCCTGAAAGAAACAAAACAAGCAAACCCCAAACAAAAAGCAAAACCCTGAAAGAAGTAAGCATTTCTCTAATGAAGTAAACAACAATGTTTGCATGAATAAGTCATTGCTCTGTGTGTTTGTTAAACTGATTGACAGAGGAAATGAAAGTGATACGCTAGAGTTGCAGCATTCCCCCTGCCTCTAACGTCTTACAATATTCTGCCTTGCATTATTAGATCATGATGGCTTTGTAGTGCAGTCCTGGCAAAGTCTGCAGTCTTTGCAAAGTTGCTCAAGTTTGTTGTCGTAACTTAATTAGACAAATTAGAATACAGAAAGTGATAAACAACTGTGTAGCCCCACTGGCATGTTTATCCAATTTAAAAATAAAAGAATCCTGATGGCTAGGAAAAGACCTCATTATAGCCTACATTCACAAGGTTTTTTTTAAGGAAACTTGCTTTATGCTAACTGTCATGGTATAAGAGAGGCCGAGCCAGTTGCCTCTTTGACTGTAGAATATGTTGTATCTTTTTCCATGAATTTATACATGTGTTTTGTTTGACATCCATAATTGGAATACTGAATCAAGAGGAATGTCCCACCAGTGATTCTTTTGTTTAACATTTTTTTCCAAATTTTTAAACTGTAGCAAAAATAGCTTGTACTTAGGAGAAATGTTTTTGTGGATCTTAAGCAGTATATGTGGATACTTTCAGATGTTGACAGAGAATGTTTACCTTCAGATGTTCCCTTGAAGACTGGAGATAATTGAGAAAAAAAATACAGGTGTAAACCACAGCTCTATTGGTCTGGCCTAAGGATAGTTTTTCTTCCTAATTTCCACTGCATATGTATATTTTTGTAGTTATGCAAATCCTTTCAATAAATGAAAAAAGTATGAGTTTTAATGAGTGGATATCGACCAGCAGCGTGTGAAGTTTTATCGTAAGGCTTGTATCACACCTGAACATGAATATTCATACTTGTTTAGTATAAAATGAAATGGCATCAATTCTTTTACGTCTACAAAATACATGTCTAAGTATTAATGTTTTAAAAGACAAAGTTATTCCTAGATAACTTCATCACATGTTTTGTCAAGACAACTTTGCCTAGGTATAAAGAATTCTATTGGATTTTGCAAAGGAGTCTGGAGTTGGCCACAGCCTGGAAATGACAGTGCCTAGCTTAGCTTCACAGAAAGCAAGCCTCAAGGTACTAAAAGGCTCCCAAGACCCAAAACTTCAAAGCTGTTCCATAATAGAGAAACGAATTTGTAGCAAGGTCATAAGTCATTCAATATCAGTTTCCCATGGGGTTATTCCTTTTGGGGAACTCTATGCACCGGTACCAATTGGGGTTGACCTGCTGGAGAGGAAAAAGACATAGGAGATCTGGTGGACAACAGGATGACTGTGAACCAGCAGTGTGTCCTTGTGGCTGAGAAGGCCAATGGCATCCTGGGGTGCATCACGAAGAGTGTTCAGAAGGTCAAGGGAGGTTATCCTGCCCCTCTACTCTGCCCTGGTGAGGCCTCATCTGGAGTAGTGTGTCCAGTTCTGGGCTCCCCAGTTCCGAAAGGATAGGGAACTGCTAGAGATGGTACAGCAGAGGACCACAAAAGATGATTAGAGGCATGGAGCATCTCTCTTATGAGGAAAGGGTTGAGGGGTTTGTGCCTTTTTAATCTCGGGAAGAGAATACTGAGGGGGAATCTGATCACCACCTATAAAAACTTAAAGGGTGGGTGTCAAGAGGATGGGGCCAGTCTTTTTTTGGTGGTGCCCAGTGAGAGGACAAGAGGAAATGGGCATGGACTTGAACATGGGAAGTTCCATCTAAACATGAGGAGGAACTTCTTCACTTTGGGGGGCAGAGCATTGGAATAGGCCATCCAGAGAGGTGGTGGAGTCTCCATCTCTGAAGACATTCCAAACCTGCCTGGACAAGTTCCTGTGCAACCTGCTCTAGGAGCACCTGCTTTGGCAGGGGGGTTCAACCAGATGATCTCCAGAGGTACCTTCCAACCCCATACTGTTCTGTGATTCCCATCTGCTGATTAAGACTTATGGAAAACAAAGCCTTCCAGATCCTTTCCTCCTTCCATCTCAGTTTCCAGTTGATTCAAGCTCCCTTGCTTTCTGTCCATTCTCAGGGCTGGCTTGCTACCGCAGGGAACCTCTTGCGCCTTGAAGCAGTGTCCCAGCCACCCTGATGCAGCAGGTTACCTGCCTGCTTTCCTTTCTCCTTTATAGTTCCATTTGCTCTGCAGAAGTTTTTCCCGGCTGAACATGCTCAGTTGCCCTCTGGAAAGAGGTACTTTTACCCATCAGGAATGCCTGCCTAACCAAAGAGAGAGGAATAAGGTAAAAAGATGTCTGCTACTGCCTTACTGCATTGTTTTATACACTGTGCAGCTTATTAAGCACATAAATTGTGAACTGAAATCAAATAAATTTACATTACACCAAATTTTTGTTAGGCGCAGCAAACATGTTATTGTTACCAGCCTGGAGCTACAGAATTTTTACCTGGCCCTCTTTATCATGTTTCCCTTGTTCTTGGTGATGGTGTTCAAAAACTAATGATGCCTTCCTCAGCCCCCAGTGTTCTGAGAACCGGATGTTTTACAGTGGTAGCATGATCTCGTTACCTCTTTCTATATCATGTGTGTATATCTTCTTCAGATATATTGCTCAGTACATTCGTAGACACCATTGCAGTCATTAGAGTCTACTATGTAGTACAGGGTTTCTGGAAACAATCAGTGGTTTTGGCCTTACTTCCTGTTTAAAGACCACTTAATATTTAATGTTCTGCCTAATTTGTCATGTTAGTTTTCCCATCTGCAGTTGAACTTGTTTATCTTTGGGTGCTTTATAAATATGCCATTGTCTTATTGCAATAGTTATCTGAAAGACTAACCTATAGTTGGACTAGATGAATTGCAGAGGTCCCTTCCAACCCCATATCATTCTGTGATTCTGTGATAGTTGATTTGTTCTTTGAAGTATGAGAAATTTCATCCTCATTTTTTTTCTAATTCTAATTCATAATGTCCACAACTGAAAAAGAAAGCTAATTTATTTCTTAAAAAGAAAATAGGGGTCATCTTTTCTTAAAGGATCTATACAGGTCTGAGGTGTGGTGGTGTTTCATAATCCATTCTCTCAGTTGTGCTGATTTTGCATTATTGGGCTATAGGAGATTCTTTATCAGGGAGTGGGGTGATTGGACAAGGGATAAAGCTTTTAAACTGAAAGAGGGGAGATTTAGATTAGATAAGATATTCAAATTAAATTCTTAATAGTGAGGGTGGTGAGACACTGGAACAGATTGCCCAGAGAAGTTGCGGATGCCCCATTCCTGGAAGTGTTGAACAACTTGCTCTAGTAGGAGGTGTCCCTGCCCATGGCATGGGGGTTGGAACTTGATGATCTTTAAGGTCCCTTCCAACACAAAGCACACTCTGTGATGTTGCATCATATTGGGATTGCACTCACAGGGACTGAATCACACAGCGGGTGAGGAGTGGGTAAACTGAGTCTTTGCTAATAGCTTGTTCTTGTGTGCATACTCTGTGCTGCACATCTCAGGCTCTCTCACATTTCATTGGTATGGCAACTGTCTGATTAGTATAATTAGTGAGTTGAACTTGAAATGACAAACATTGTATCATTTAGGGGACTTCCTGTTTTCTAGAAACAGGGTGATCTTTGAGGTGTTTCTGGCAGTTGAGATGGCTGTAACAGTCCCTGACAGCCTGCCTTGCTCATTTTTTCCCTGGAGCAGCAACTGCACTGCTGCTGTCATCCTCTATGAGGGGGCAGGTTTTTGTGCTTATTGAAGGCCTGTTTTTGCAAAGAAAATGCGCTAAAAATCTGAGAGCTGTTTGTCTCTCTTCTGCACCTGGTGTTTTAGATTTCCACTGAGTAAATTGCAACCTTTTTTCGCTGTGCTTTTTTTCCACATTTTTTCCCCAAAGGCTTAGCCTTTTGAATTTAAATAATAAAAATCATAAAACCAGTTTTCCAGTGTCAGAAAAAAATTGTAGAGTCTACAAAATATCTGCATTCAGTATAAACCACCTGTAATTGCATAAATTAAAATGAGTGTTACTGCTAGTAGTTACTCTAGTAAAACAGTAATTTTATTATAGTTAAATTACTATTCTGAATACTTGAGTTGTGTTGTCTTTCAAGTTAACTCTTGGGCAGACATTAATGCTTTAATATAAATCTATCTTTAAAGAGTAGTACCTATAAGTAATAGCTATAGATTTATATCTGGCTTCTGTGGGGCTTCAGAGATTAGGTTGGAAGAAGGCGTTACTGTATTTTAACAAGCTTCAATGAAAAATCCATGCTCTTTACTTCTGTTTTGACAACGGAAAAAAAAAAACTACCCAAAAAACCAACCTAAGGAACACCAAACCTATACTTAATCTTTACGTTATCCTTGAAGATTGTGGTAAGAGGCCAATTTTCAGCTGCCCTACACAATTTTTCTTATATGTTATACATCCTCCGTAAGTACTGCATGTACACTCCCCAATTTCTGTGTGGAGTTGCTCCCTGACTGTGCTAATTGCATTTTGGGTTTGTTTCTTTCATAGCGCAAACCTACAATCCTAGTGAAGTAATTTGAGATGCAGTGAAATCTGTGAACCAGTGACAGTTCTGAGATCCTTTGTACCTTTCAGCAGCTACTTTTACAACTAGACTACCACTTCTGTCACTTATTTAAACTATGTTTCATAGCTGACTTTGGGGAACTTCAGTTTTAGCACCAAGAAAGACTTTGCACCTGATCAAGAAATGGGACTGCACTCCCATCCAGTGGGAGAGAGCCAGCCTCCAATTGGATAAAGAAAAAGCAATTGTGTAATTACAGCATTCAGAATTCTGATGTTTTGAGAAAAGGGAGAAAAAGCCTCCCTCACCCAAAGCATCCAAGTGGCCTAAAATGTGTAACTGCCAGAATATGAAAAGCATGATATACTAGGGCCATCGAAGAATGGACATCTGAACAGATGAGGAGAAAGAGTAAATGTTACTGAAATAGAACAGATAATGGCTTTTTGTTGCCACATAAATGCTGAGGCCATGAGGTGAAGTTGAAGGCATTTCAAAACAGGCAGCGCTGATTCTGTGGTAACAGTCCCATTACCATGATTTTATTTCTGTGACGCTGCTTGATTGATACAGATGTAATCATTTCATTTCTCTGTTGCTGGTGCAATAGAAGTGTATTTCCTTAGCACATGCTCAATACCCCTCTCCTTGCACAGTGAGATCACTCCTGTCTCACTCCTGTCTCTGTACCAATACTGACATAGCCTGATGACAGAATACATCTGTATTTTACTTACAGGCAACTGTGTAATTTTGTGCGGTGTTTTTATTACATATCTTTGCGGATAATCTAGATGCTTCCTGAAGTTTCATAATCCTTAAATTGCACAGGTAGTATATTATGGTTGTGCATCTAGCAGTATCATAAGTCATAAATACTGAAACTGCTAACAAATATAAAGCAGTCATTTTGTCATAGCTAAAACCAAAAAAGCAATGAAGGACCAGTTTTCCAATGTAGGAAGTTAGTTAAAAGCAAGCAGTCTGAATTCTGCTTACTCCAGATCTAGCCCTAAAAATGTTGTGGCTGTGGGATATTTTCTTTTGATATTTTATCTTAAGAAGTCACCAAAAAATGTATTTCTAAGGAACTTTATTTTTAATAAGGAAAGTGATAATTAAGAATCTGAAAAACATTTAAAAGGAAAATGTACATTCTGTGTGTTATTATTTTTTATGGAGTGATTAACAACTGTTAGCTGTGATTGTTTAAGGACGTAAGTGAAGAAATGCCTGTAAGGAACATGCATATTATTAGAGCAACTGATATAGCTGGAAGAAGGAGACAAAAAAGATTCTGACACAAAACCCTTTTTCCTGCATATGTTTGGTCTGTCATTCAGGGAATGCAGCTCACAGACTGAAAATATGACATATGTCTTTTCCATAATGTTTATAGTTTATGTCTTTAAATTAATTTCTCTAAGTTATACGAATGTATTTTAAGTTTTGAAGAAGTTCAAAGTACAAAAGACCTTTTCAGTCTTACATGAAAATTTACTTCATAATTTGCCTTGTCCAAATGACTAGTACTGCTGTTAGGGAAAAATAAATAGATAAATCACTTGTGCAATTATTCTGGAACTCCTCTTCCAGTGGTGGTGTTTCCGCAGATATTCTAGCTGACAGCATCTCCTTGTCTGGTTGAACAGTAATAAA